>JAJOZX010002869.1:575000-577500 GCA_023014485.1 Bathynomus jamesi
GTTCAAACTTAATTATAGGAAGGTTATGCTTAAGGAACATTAATTTTTCTGCCTTTTCTGCTGCCAGTCTGTTTCTCTTTTCATCATATATTAATCCAGCACTGCTAAATAATCTCTCGCTTGGTACGTTTGTTGGAGGACAGGCTAAATGTTTCCTTGCAAGTTTACTCAGTATGGATAGATATTCTGCGTATTTTTCCACCAACTAATAGGATTGTCACATGCAGCCAGGCGTTTTCTTGGTGATAGCTCTCGATCATTTTTACTACACTTTTGACATCGCGTAGGTCTCGTCATTGCTGCTTGACTCAAGAAACTGAGAGACAGATTCTGTGATAGATTTGCTGTGAAGGTGTTGGTTCTGTCACTGAAAACTTTTATTTTTTTGGTGGGTGGCGAAGCGACAGATTCAAGAGATTGAAGCTCTTCAACTGCTTTGCCAAGTGATGATTTAACTCGTTCTAATGTACTAGGTGAAAATAACTTAGCTTTGTAACGTGGATCAAGTAGGTTGCAAGAGAGTAACTTCATACAAGAACAGCCTCTCGGCTTGTCGCTTGCATCACTTTTGCGCACAATGAACTAGTTCTATTAATATAGTAGAATTTCATAATTTCCGCTTATTAATGACGTTTTATCTCAACGGTCCACATCCGCACGACATCCGCAGTCCAAGTGCGGATGCGGACGCGAGAAAATGTGCGGATGTTCCGCGGATGCGGATGTGACCTACATCACTAATATATGCACACACACACACACACATATAATATATAATATATATATATATACTGTATATATATGCACACACACACACACACATATATATATATATATATATGCACACACACACACACATATATTATATATATAGATATATATATATATATATATATATTATATATATATATATATAATATATATATATATTTATATATATTATATATATATATATATAATATATATATATATATATATTTTAACCCCTCCGTCTATGGCCCTGGGGTGGTTCGGAGTCGACGGGGGTTCTGGTTAGGAGGCAGCAACGGATCTGTTACTTGCAGTAGTTTCTTCTATACTACTCTCCGAGTTCTTCTTTAGTGGCTCGGAGGATTCTGAGGCTTATTAAATTTTTTGAGGTTTCCCCCGATTCTCTTGTAACTTATCGGGAGATTCTAATGACTAAGTTTTCTGAAGAGGAGCACGGCTCGAAGGAGAAGAAAGAGACTTTTTCTTACTGGTTTTACTCCTAAAACTGTTACAGGTAATGCTCAGCCTCGTAGTTGGAATCAGAATAAAATATGGAAGAAAATTTTGTGGGGTTTATATACCCCGATTCTACTAACATCATCATTATTAAATGTGAAGAGGCGTATTATTTTTGCACATATTTGAAAATAAAGGTAAATCTTTTAGCTGTGTAAGGTTTAAACGAATAAACAAGATATTGAAGATGAAGCCATATTTTTATCTTAAATTGCGTATTTTCAGACTGATGTTATCACG
The DNA here is from genome assembly GCA_023014485.1 of Bathynomus jamesi. Classification (NCBI taxonomy): domain Eukaryota; kingdom Metazoa; phylum Arthropoda; class Malacostraca; order Isopoda; family Cirolanidae; genus Bathynomus; species Bathynomus jamesi. The sequence continues at coordinate 576,507 of JAJOZX010002869.1, forward strand.
ACTGCCAAGTAACTAAAAGTGGAAGTTGAACTATGCATCTTTACACTAAAATATGCATATGAGTAAAAATTAAAGGTTTAGATTACAATTAAATGCTTAGGCAAGACATGACTTCATCTTTATAACGAAGAAAGAATGTATACAAAACATGACATGGCAAAGTACTCAGGATTCATTATTAAGCTAAATCTAAAAAATGATTATGAGATTTTTAAAAAAAGAACGGTCATCAATTATTGGCAAAGTAGAAAGCACATCAAATTAATTCCAAGTGAAAAATAATAATAAAAAAAATAACAGTATTGCCGATTCTACATTCCTTATGGCGACATAATGTCGGGTCGGACATTGAGTAGATTGTAATTTTGGTCTACTGTAACTATGATTATAATTACCAATTCATTTATTATCGTTAACTACAATTTCATTAAAGTACATTGACTACGTCATTTAGTACATTACATCATTAAGTACTGTTTCATTAAAGTACATTACGTTATATTAAATTAAAGTATTGCAGTTAATTACAATTAAACAGTTACTATAACTTTTTGTTTTTTTACAGTGTTTCATATTAATAGACAATTTAGATGTTAGAAATATAATACAAAGTACATGGCACATACGAGATAATTTATTTTCGAAATAATATGCTATAATATGTTATGAATTTGAAATCAGAGCGAACGGAGATATTTTATCTTTGAGGCGCTCGAATCTGCTAGTCAGCGGAATTCGATCACTTAACCTCAGCATCTATGAATATCTTGCGAGGGGTGAACGCACTTGGAAGTAAAAAAATAAAAAATGAAAACAATAATACGAGAACGTATTTTGCGTTTCGAACGAATGAGAAAAAATGAATATTAATAAAATTTATATAGGATAATGATCAAGCTAAGATATGGACGTATGGGGGCGGGAGATATGGTCGAATAATAGTTATATTTATACTACATAAACATATAAATAATGACTTCTATAGTGTGTTTCG
>JAJOZX010002870.1:0-112444 GCA_023014485.1 Bathynomus jamesi
CTGACTTTATGTACACCCTGTATAGTAAACACCATTTCAGATTTACATCAACAACTACAATACTATTCTCTATTGAATTAGTACTAATGCTTATTGGCTTAGTCAAGTTCAACATTTTACAATGTCCAGTGTAGTATCATTGTATATTTAATGTGTTGTTAATGCTTACTGCTTATTAAATAATGATATCAATTATAATAGCTAGCGTTATACCATACTGTATTGAATTACTGTTAATGCATTGGCATTGATAATTAATTAATTGTCTCTGTGTCTGGGTTGATAATCTGATAACTCAATGGGTATCTGGTTGAAAAAAGTTTGAGAACCACTTGTTTGAAGCTTTTCTGTGTAATAATTTTTTTTTACTTCTTTATTTACTGATATACTGTTAATTTTCATTTTGTCAGTGGTCTAGTTATTTGTGAGTAATGCTCATAGTTTTCTGCTTTTTTAGGAGTCGTGTTTGCACTTAACCCCCCCCCCCCCAAAAAAAAATTAATAATAATAATATTTATGGGGGGTGCCAAAGGAAGGATCCTCCCCGGATGCCAAATACTTTAGGTACGCCCCTGATAAAACATTTGCAACTCAAAAAATTTGTTATTGCGTTTTCACCCCTATATGATAAAAGGACCCTAATATATTCTATATCTATATGATGCAAACCCACAGGGAAAAGGAAAAATGATTCCAAGGCCTTTCGTGTATTCAGAAGTACACCTCGACAGGGAATGTCCCTAATGAGGTGTACTTCTGAATACACGAAAGGCTTTGGAATAATTTTTCTTTTTCCCTGTGGGTTTGCGTCATTCATTCATTTCACGTGTTGAATTGTGAAATTCATCTCATATATACACATTTATTTATTTAATATATATAATATATATATATATATATGCTGCAAACCCACAAGGAAAAAGAAAAACGATTCCAAGGCCTTTCGTGTATTCAAAGCTACACCTCGTCAGGGAATGTATATATTCCCTGACGAGGTGTAGCTTTGAATACACGAAAGACCTTGGAATCGTTTTTCTTTTTCCTTGTGGGTTTGCAGCATTTATTCATTTCACGTGTTTTATTGTGAAATTCATCCCATATATATATATATATATATATATATATAAGCAAACAACCACAAGGAAAAGGAAAACACAAAGTCCGAGCGCTTTCGTGATATATTCACATTATCACGAAAGCGCTCGGACTTTGTGTTTCCTTTTCCTTGTGGTTGTTTGCTTATTAATAGGTCACGTGTTATTTTGTGATTCTAGTGCATATATATATATATATATATATATATATATTTGGGTTAAATTATCACCAGCCCCTTGAATGATGACTCAGATATAAGAAAACAATCTCGAAGCCTTTGTGCTAAAGCGAATATGACTATAAGGAACTTCCGGTTCTGCACAAGTGAAGCTAAAGACACTCACTTTCGTACTTTCTGCAGTAACATATACGGACACCAACTCTAAGTGAATTATAATAAAGGTTCTGGCAGAACCCTAAATTTGCTGTACAACAGTTCTTTTAGACTCCTACATAAATTACTCCCGAGATGCTCAGCTTCGCAAATGTTTGCTACCGTAATATCCCGAGCTTCCCAGAGGTAACAAGACGTGCTCAACACAGTCTCATGTAAAGAATTTAAAAATTAACCAACCCGATTATCCAAGCTATTCGTCAGTCCTGCCGTATGTCTTTTAAGCTAGGGAATTCATGGTACGAAAACGTCGGTCTGTAGCTCCACTTAACTTAGACATTACTGTATTATTTCTCATTAATTGTATATATTTTTATCCTTAGTATGTGAATTGTCATTGTATTATTAATATTTGTCATATGGACAAACCCTCCATTAACAATAATAGCTCATCCTACAAATTACAGCTCTTTTAACTAACCAACCGATTCTCATAGACATATCCTTTCTAATCCTCTGACCATCCAGTGTTCTCTTAGGCTTTGCCAAGTATGGAGGTGGATGTAAACATTGTGTATTTACCTATTGAGGTAATTTAATTTAATTTTAGTTTTTATAGTGATGAAATTTAAATGATTTTAATTTTGTATTGATGCAATTTTCATTTTGCTTTAAGGTTTTTAATTTTAATGGTTTTAATATTGTATTGATGTAATTTTCACTTTTCACTTTTTACTTTGTTTTAAGGTTTTAAGACTTAATTCACTGATGATGACAAAAGATTTGTCGAAACGTCTGAAGTACAAAAAATAAATGAAAATGTTTGCCGTTGTGCTGGTCCTTCTGTTCATCTGTAAGCTCCGTTTCCCTAAGGAGAAGTCAATAGCTTTGATATTAACCCAGAGATATGGCCGATCGACATTGAACTATTACAGACAATGTGAAAGAGTCTATTTGAAACTTAACAAGGCTATTTGTGATGAGAGTTTCTTGTCTAAGTGCAAAAGTTATAATATTGTGCCTAATTTCCTTAGATTTAAACTCTATAATAAACGCCTTCACAACTCCAAACTACTGTATATAAATCATGGCAACATAAATTATTAAATTTGGAGCTTCAATCGAAAACTAAAACAGTGAGTTTTCTCAAGCTGAAATATAAGAATTCTCTGTTTGGTCTAAAATCTAGGGTGTCTTATATTGATTATCAGTGTTTAGTTACTAAATTTCAAACTTGCTGTGATAAAATTGTCAATAGACATAAAAGGATACATGCTGCCAAATTGGAAAAATTGGGAATCACTCAGTCGTTTTTTAATAATCCAGATAATTTTATTTTTAATTTCTCTAATAGAGTTTTAAGTATTAGAGAGAAAGAAATATTGTCGTTAGGCTTAAATTTTGATCTACCTCATTATAAACTAAATTTTTATAAATTTTTCTCTGGTTTTGAAAATCTTCTCATGAATATTAAGAATTGTGAGATCCGACCAAATTTCTCGTTTCATAACTTGGTAAAACAAGTGGAGAGCATCTCTTTTAAGAATTTTTATAATTTTAAACCCCATAACTGCAGTACAAAAAGAAACCAGATATATTAAATTACCTTTTTATGGTTATTTATCATTGTGTATTCGAGGTGAATTGTCCAAACTGCTCAAGTCTAGTTATCCCCAAATAAATTTTAGATTCGCCTTCGTCAACCCACTTAAATTATCAAATTTTTTAAAGTTCAAAGATGAATTCCCCAAAACTGTATGCCCCAATGTTGTTTACAAATACACGTGCGACAGCTGTAAGGCTGCGTATACTGGCAGCACTCAACTCCAACTGGAGGTGCGCCTTTCTCAACATTTGGGCTTGTCAGTCCGTACCAACCGTCCCCTCAGTAGCCCTCCACAATCCGCAATTAGAAACCATAGTAATGAAAACAACCATCCCCTTCACAAAACTCAGTTTGAAATTTTAACTAGATCCAATAACCTCACAGAACTCCGAATTTTAGAATCTTTGTACATCTATAGAAACAAGCCCTCCATTAACAATAATAGCACATCCTACAAATTACAGCTCTTTTAACTAACCAACCGATTCTCATAGACATATCCTTTCTAATCCTCTGACCATCCAGTGTTCTCCTAGGCTTTGCCAAGTATGGAGGTGGATGTAAACATTGTGTATTTACCTATTGAGGTAATTTAATTTAATTTTAGTTTTTATAGTGATGAAATTTAAATGATTTTAATTTTGTATTGATGCAATTTTCATTTTGCTTTAAGGTTTTAATTTTAATGGTTTTAATATTGTATTGATGTAATTTTCACTTTTCACTTTTTACTTTTGTTTTAAGGTTTTAAGACTTAATTCACTGATGATGACAAAAGATTTGTCGAAACGTCTGAAGTACAAAAAATAAATGAAAATGTTTGCCGTTGTGTTGGTCCTTCTGTTCATATATATATATATACACAGTATATCAGATCATCCCATAAGTAATGTCGTTTTTTTAGATCGGAATTTGAAGGACAAAAAACTCAACTGAAACTTTTTAACCTAGTATATATTTTCCATCGGAATCAATGACACTCTGCCAACGTCCTACAAGCTTTTCACTGCCATGTTTATAAAATTCAGGCGGTTTTGAGGCAAAAAACGTACAAAGACTGGTGTGCAGGTCATCTAAAGAAGTATACTGTTTCTCGTCAAGATAGTTTTGCAGACTCCTGAAGAGATGATAATCTGAAGGCGCAAGGTTTGGAGGATGTGGAAGTTTTTCCCACCCAAGCTCCTCAATTTTTGCAGAAATGATCCGAGCGGTATGAGGACGAGCGTTGTCGTGGTGGAACACGATTCCTTTCCGATTAACCAAAGAAGGTCTCTTTTTCTTTTAGTGCAGTGTTCAATCGATCCAGTTGTTGACAGTAGACTTGAGCGGTGATTATTTGGTTGTGTGGTAAGGTTTCAAAGTGTATTACACCACTTTTATCCCACCAAACACTAAGCAACACCTTCCGAGGATGAAGATTTGGTTTTGGCTGTGGTGTCGCTGGTTCTCCGGCACAAGCCCACTGTCGATGGCGCTTAACATTCTGGTACAGTATCCACTTTTCATCACCAGTCACTAAACGGTGCAAAAACGGATCTTGGAGTTCACGGGAATGAAGAGCTGTGCTAATGTTTACCCGCACCCTCAGATTGTCGACCGACAATTCATGTGGCACCCATTTTCCTAACTTAGGCACTTTCTCGAGTTGTTGCAAATGTCGATGGATGGTGAACGGGGATGAATTGAGTTTCTGGGCCAATTCTTCAACAGTTGTTGAACAGTCTTCTTCAAGTGCGGTTAACAGCAGGTCATCATCAAACTCAGCAGGGCGTCCAGAGCGTGCTGCATCTGTCAAACAGCAATCACCATTCCTAAACTTTTGAAACCATCTTTTGACATTTCCTCACACGCAGAATATCGTTGCCATGAACGTCCTGAATGTTTCGCGTTGCTTCAGTAGCACTATTCCCTTTTTTGAACTCGTAAAGCATTATATGCCTGATATGCTCTTCTGATACCGCCATGTTTATGAGGGATTCACATAAAGCAAAACACACGTATTCACTAGTCAAGGTCTGTAAAGTATGTAGCGAAACACGATAGATCTCCTCTTAGATATAACCTTTGGAAAATTTATACTTAAACCGAGTAGGACTAGTTTAAACTTAATCTATCGTAAAAAACGACATTACTTATGGGATGACCTGATATATATATAATCATCAGGTGAATGTAATTAAATTTATTGTTAAAGTAAAGTTTTTCTTGCTTGCTATTATTAAGTTCCTCACTTAATTTTTTTAAGATTTTTAAAAATTTATTATTCGAAATAACTTTAAAGTTTTTTGTTTTTTTGTTTTGAAGCATCCGAAATATTTGTTTTTGCTGAAAGAAATGTAGTTTGGGTGAAGGAAAATTCGTTACCGCCCTATTTTATGAACCAATTCGCGAACGTTGAAAAATCTGATTCAATCTGGGTTCGATTTCATTAAAAAGTCGTTTTCGTTTTAATCCATTTGTGAAGTATCCTTATCGTGTGAAGCCACTGCGGATGATCCGAGTCCGTTCTCATCATTGATTATTTATTAAGCGTTGTGGCTCAAACCACAGACAGAAACGCGGGGCTGAAAAGTTACGAAGAACGATTATTATTTGCGACTGTTCTTTATCGTATTCTTTAAGGATGGTACGTTGTTTTAAGAGCTTTTGCGAATCTATACTATAATAAGAGAGCTGTCTGTCTGTCCGTCTGTCTGTCCGTCTGTCCGTCACACTTTCAGAAATTACGGAGGGCAATGTGAAGCTCAAGATTTTCATGACTGTGTTCTTTTCTATAGTTTTATTGACCAAATAATTGAACCGACAGTAATTGGGAGTTCAATTATTTGGTCAGGGGAGTTTTGGGGGATATCTAATCAGATTCAGAAATCTTGACACAATGTGAAGCTCAAAAATTTCACGGCTGCGTTCTTTTCTGTAGTTTAGCCTGTCTGTTTGTCTGTTTGTGAAATGTATCCTGGGAAGTAATGGTAAAAGGGTTGGGGTAATGGTGAGGGGTGGGGGTAATTGGGGGACGGGGTTAGCTCCTAAGTTGAATAAAGGGGGGTTTAGGTACCCGGAGGGTAGCTAACCTTAACCCGGGCAAAGCCGGGTCAGGTAACCTTGTACTTTCAAAATGGACTTTACGATTCAGTCACTTATACATGATTTTGTCCCTGGGACTCGATCGTACTTATCATCAGTTATAATATTCAGTAATAGAAAAATTTCGTTTTTTGCCCACTTACTACTACTAAAGAACAAGAACAGAGACTGTCATTCGACAATTTTAAAGCAGGTTTTACTTAAAAATACAACATTCATTAACTAAGCAAAATAATGGCTTAGATAAAGAGAGACCTTCTGAAGAAGTGACTAAAATCCAAAATTGCCTTCATCCAAAATGTTTTGAAAGAGAGATTAGACTTAGGTCTGCTGAAGACTTCTGGATATGTAGTCTCATCATAGTTTGCTGTACGGACTCGAAGTCTCTGAAAAATAACAGCGGTTTTGGGTAAATTTGTTCTTTATGTTCAATGAATCTGGTTGTCGATATGCCCAAGAATTTTCAACTGGCCGACTTTATATATATATATATATATATATACACACACACACGAGGTGTGATCAAAAAGTTCGGTAAATAGTCCCGCAACTAATGAACGCGTGTCACTAGATGATGTCAGTATATATGGCTGATGACGTCACCTTGGCCACTTGTCAGATGCCAACAAACACCATTCAACTACGCACCAGTGCGCCGTGTCATTGCTTTGTGTGAGGGCGTTTTTTCCGCGTCTGGCGATTTTGCAGAAAATGTCGAAATTTGAGCAACGTGCAAACATCAAATTTTGTTTTAAACTTGGTAAGACGGCTACAGAAACGCAGCACGGAATGCTTGCAGCTATCTACGGAGATGAAGTTGTTACAAACAAGACGGACGGACGACCACTTCTTTCATCATCTTCAAAGTCTCATTTCTTTCTCGAAACCTTCCAAACCACTTGCAAACAGTCTTGTTGTAACAACTTCATCTCCGTAGACAGCTGCAAGCATTCCGTGCTGCGTTTCTGTAGCCGTCTTACCAAGTTTAAAACAAAATTTGATGTTTGCACGTTGCTCAAATTTCGACATTTTCTGCAAAATCGCCAGACGCCACACAAAAACGCCCTCACACAAAGCAATGACACGGCGAACTGGTGCGTAGTTGAATGGTGTTTGTTGGCATCTGGCAAGTGGCCAAGGTGACGTCATCAGTCATACACACTGACATCACCTAGTGACACGCGTTCATTAGTTGCGGGACTATTTACCGAACTTTTTGATCACACCTCGTGTGTGTGTGTGTATATATATATGGGATGACCTTCACAATTAAACACGTGACATGAATGAATGATGCAAACCCACAAGGAAAAAGAAAAATGATTCCAAGGTCTTTCGTGTATTCAGAAGTACACCTCGTCAGGGAATAACAAGGTGTACTTCTGAATACACGAAAGGCCTTGGAATATATTTTTTTTTCCCTGTGGGTTTGCATTATAACATATTATATATCGCTATTAGTTATAGTTTATGGAAGAAATCCTATACACAGTAGCCATAGAGCTTCGAGCATGGATGAATAGTAGCCTGTGTTTGTTTAACGTATTAAACTATAATTCTGGTAAAAGCCAAGCCCCAACTGCTTTCTGGTGATTTGGGGAAACATTCCTATAATTTGTTAAAACAAATTCCAGGAATTTATCGATATTTTTATAAATGCAAATCTTACTTTTAACATATTAAACCTAGGTAACATGTAAACATTTTTTTAGCAAGTGGAGGTAAAAACCTTTGCATGTATTGGTTGGTATTCCGTTTTACGACCTTCATCCAACAGAGGGCACTGTAATGTACGAATGACAGCCACATCGTAGTAGAATTTATACCTAGTGATACAATTTCCATTATTATACTGTTCCTAATAAATAGTGACGGTAATGACGTCACACCACTCTTGCGCGAATGTTGCCATATTTGTAAAAAATTATTAAAAATGTTTTTACTTTCGGGTTCTTATTCAAACTGGAAAGTGAAAATATTGAAACTTTTGTTGTAAATTTGTTTAAGTTTCCTAGAAACGAAGAAAAAATATGAGTGATGATGTCATGTTCGTCCTAAATTACGAGCTCGTTGGCAACGATTCAGATTCAAAATTTGTGTATAACTTTTGTGCTATTATTAATCTATCTATGTATGTATGTATGTATGTATGTATATATATGTATATATATACGGATGTATCCAAGTTTTAAAGAAACATTTATTACAGTATATATATTTTCCACTTAACTTTATTTCATTGTCGGAATGTCGGAATTCACATTGTATTTTATTCTTCTTTACATCCACAATGAGCTAAAAATCCTACATTTATATTCATTTTGTGTTCTTCAACCTTTTATCATGCATAAATTAAGCGAAGAATTTATGATTTGAAACTCGATCATTTTGTATTCCGTTGAAAAAAAAAAAAAAAAAAAAAAAAAAAATTTCTCCGATCGATGAACGATACAAAGAATCACGAAGGTGCAAACGTAATATTAAATTAAAATGTTATTACTGAATGAAGTGCCATGGCACTCAGAATTAAAATGAGGCAGTTTTCTTAGCGGTCTAGTGCCTGGGGCTTAGCATTCGTATATAAATATTCTATGTTCATTTCATCAGAGAAGCAATTTCTCTCGGGAAGTGAATATCTGACTGAAACGTTTTCATTCGCTGGAACAAAATTGGAATAAAAATTAGCATTTTTTTTTTTTTTCAAATTTAAAGGCAAATCCATCAAGATGTAAATTCAAGAACAATAAATATAAACAAAAACAAAATGTTTTAAATCGCGTATTTGAATCACGATAAAAGTTAAGTGGATTCTAGTTCCAGCTTATCTTTTACGGGTGCTGGTTAAGTGTGCGGTCTACCTACGATTCGGCGGTCTACCTTTTAATTATAGCTTCTTATCTTGTTTACTAATTGTTTGTTTACATCCCATTGTCAATCGCCCTTGACGATTGGTTAGGTTTAGTCATGATATTTTCGTTAGTTTTAACGAAAATATCATGATTAAACCTAACCAATCGTAGGTAGACCGCACACTTAACCAGCACCCTTTTACGTTTTCCAAATGCGGATATTCACGAGGAGATATTGTATCCCCCCCCCCCCCCCCCCAAGAGAAATTTATTCTGATCCCAAATGTTAAACGACGAGACATTTATCGTAACATCGTACAACCAAATTACAACTTTATCACAAATGTTTTCATTATTAAAGCGAAGAATTACGAAAAGATATCTAGAAATAATATTGTATTTCCTTATCTTGTCGATGAAACCTGAAAATCTTATATACACGATATGTTTAGAACCAAATTCACGCATTTTTTAATGCTTTTATTTAGTTGATTTTAATTAATGAAAGTTTTGAACGTTAGAACATTTTAAGAACTTCAGATCATAATTACTTTCCTTCCCGCTCGTCGGTGCCATTCACGGTGCGCAAAGTAGGAATACTTTAAGTGAGGCTTCCAAATTTGGAAAAACAGTTTCCTGAACTGGGAAATGTTAAAAAGAGGTCCGTGACGCGATACCTCGGCTTACTCTTCATGGAAGATCAAACTTAAAGTGGAAAACCTTAGTGAAAATGAGTGGTTCGATTCTGATTCACGCTCTTGGGCGGGGAATGAAATGGAAATGTCATTAAATGAGGAGACACCATTAAGGTATAGTTATGGCGATGGTGTAGTAAGTGATCCGAGATTAGTTTAAATAAGGGGCTTGTGGAGGTAACCAAATTCCTTCCGAGGAATAAATCATTAAAGAGAGACGAACAATTCAGTGAGAACAGAAGCCCCCTCTTAACTGATAAGGTTATTTTGAAAACCGCGGAACAAGTAACTGCAAAATCCAATGATTTATTAACATAAATTTTGCGATTTGTTGAGATTTTATGAAAGGATTTTTTTTAAGGGAATCTTCTTTTAAAGTCATTCTCAGGCGAAGAGTTTGGCCACTCCTCTTCAAGTACAAATTGCACAGTTTCAAAAACAAATCAAAACTGAGAAAACCTCCTTACTATATTTATCACAGAATGATTATAATCACCTTCCACTAACGTCTCTCTCTCTCTCTCTCTCTCTCTCTCTCTCTCTCTCTCTCTCTCTCTGCACTTAAACGCACAGACGCACGTACTTGTACTCTCACTCTTCCTCTCTCTTTCGGTGTTTCCTCCTTCGGGTGAAAAATTGAAGTTGAAGAATAAATTTCCTCGTCGTATTCTGAAAATATTTTGAGGCGTCCGCCACCAATTTAGTTTCCGAGACTGTTTCATAAGTTTAAATATTTTAAAAACTCCAAAACAAAATGAAAATATTAACCGTTTATGGAATGTACTCGTCTATGACTATTTTATAATATATTCATTTAAAAGAGAGTTAAATCAACCTTGAGTAGCTTTACTCAAAAGTTCAGCCATTATTTCATTTAGGGTTGCTACAGATGTGGGAGGAGGTCTTGTTTTCCGCAATTGCTGATGAAATTGCTCCCAAATGCGCTCAGTAGGATTCATAACAGAACGTCTCGGAGTCCATGAAAGAAATTCTAACCCTTTTTGTCTCTTCTACTGAATTGTGTATTGAGAGATGTGACAGGTTGCGCAGTCTTGTTGCAACAGTGTTAAAGTAGAGTTTTCTTTCATGAAACGATAGAAAACGACGATTCTCGAGGATGGATACATATATTTCCTGGAACTGAGACGTTTCTTAGACGAATACGAGGTCAGTCTTTCCGTCGTCCGTCCCAATATCTTTTATGTGCTTATTCTATTCCTCCAAAACTCTCAGTGATTGAAGAAAACAATAGAAATTCATCTCTAAATTTATATTATGTTTACGGAGCTGAATGAAATTATCCAAACATTCAAATTTGGACCTAAAAAAATTAAAAAGTATCACTATTGTCATATAAGGACGCATCATAATTGTTTGATCCAACTCCCCCTTTTCACAGGGACCAAGATTCGCAATTATTGATTGTAAAAAAAAAATAGTTATTTGAAATACATTTTATGAAGTTACTTTTAAAAACTTTATCTCAACATTCATAAAAAGTAAACTGAGATGAAACAAGTGGTTTAGTTTTAGTTAACACCCTTTGCTATCAGTAACTAGAACATATTTATATCATTTACACGCAAGAAGATTGTACACGTTTTATTATAAAGGGTGGGCAAAAGGTCTGGGCACCCCTCAACATAAGAGTGTACTTGAAAGAGAATTTTTTTGCATATTCACATTTTTTAACATTTAATTTAATTTTTAATTTAACAAAAAATTACTAAAATGTGAAAAATTAGCTATCTCGCATTTACATATCTAATTTTTACATATCTAATTTTTACATATCTAATTTTTACATATCTAATAGATATTTTTACATATCTAATAGATAGATATTTTTACATATCTAATAGATAGATTTTTACATATCTAATAGATAGATATTTTTACATATCTAATAGATAGATATTTTTACATATCTAATAGATAGATATTTTTACATATCTAATAGATAGATATTTTTACATATCTAATAGATAGATATTTTTACATATCTAATAGATAGATATTTTTACATATCTAAAGTTTTTGAGGGAGTGCCCTGACTTTTTGCCCACCCTGTAAATTTTTAGAATCAAACTTTAATTATAATTTTTATATTACTTATATCGCAAAATTATACGCTTTGACACACCACACTTTTATTTGTAAAATTGTGGTGTGTCAAAGCATAGAATTTTTTTTACCTTCAAGACAGACGATATTTTTTAGTTTCTACCTAAGGATTATTGCAAATGCTTTCCATAAGACTCCGAACCAAAACGCGACATCGATCTTCAACCGCGAACCAACAAAGCGGTTGGACGAAATAGTGAATTTGTGTATTTTTAAAGCGTCATTTATAGTTTCGTAATTAAAGAGTGATTTTGGTTTTGAAATATATGTTAGTTAAAGGCGTGATCTTACGTTACTTAATACATCATTTTATTTAAGTTTACTTAAGAAAATAATGAATATTGTACATCAATTTCCTTATAAACCACCTGATACGCGCTAATTATATTTTTAATTGACTTCACTCTTATAGGCTTTACGTTAAGTACGTTTCTCTCCATTCCGATTAGGCTTCCATTGGTTTGCGCAATAGGAAGGAAAGTAGGTGCTCTTCCAATATGTGCTCTACCTTAAAATTTACATTCCAATACGTGATCTACCTTAGATTATTCGGATTAGCAGCAGGTACGTTAGTTAGCCTTATAAGGCTAACTAACGAAAATATCACGACTTAACCTAACCAATCGTCAAGGGCGTATAGTTGACCTAACGATTGGTTAGGTTAAGTCATGATATTTTCGTTAGTTAGCCTTATAAGGCTAGTTTCACGGTAGAGCACGTATTGGAATATGGTAGATCACAGTTTCGCGGTAGAGCACGTATTGGAAGAGCACCGGAAAGTACAACAAAAAATAGTTTTTAATGATGTGAGGAAGCTCAAAAAGAAAGTTTTAAAGCGACTTATTCAATACTATGTATAAAACTGTGAGAAAACTTTGCTTGAAACTCGTGGAAATCCTAAAAAAGCGTTTCTTTCTCTCGTTAAAAGACATCTTTGTAAAGCATAATTTAATGTCGTTTAAAAGCATTAAAAAATGGTATTTTTACGCTCTGACTTATAGGGTTTGCTTCAAACTCGGCCATGAAGTTCTAACGAAACCTTTCTTGATCAGGTTAAAAGCTTTTTTACTGTTAACCATTAATTAAAGATTTTAATAGCCAGGTAAAGCAGTGGCCATTTCCTTTTCCCTGAAAAACAATTTCAGAGTGATATTAAAGGAACGCTACGTTCTCTCTTATTGTATTCGATAAGAACCTCTTTTTTTCATGTCCATGTAAGACACTGTTTGTAGATTCATGACCGCCCAAATAAGTATCGTCTGACCCTACAGTTGAAAAGGTTTTTAAGGTACTGTTAAGTCAAATAAAACAAAAGTTATGTCGCGAGGTTTTGAAGGGTTATCAGCATGCAATATTGTTTTATGGGTTTATGCAATAATAACCTTTGGGGGTTGTTTAAATTACTTCTTCGTGCCAAAGATTACGCGACGGAGGGTCATGAGACCTACAACTACTATATTTTAATTAAAAGAAAGTATTCAAGAAGTCTTTCCTTTATGAATGGAAATGATTTTATATTTGTTATATGTGAACTTTCCTGTTATATTAACACACACACACTATATATATATATATATATATGTGTGTGTGTGTGTGTATATATATATATATATATATATATATATATATATATGTGTGTGTGTGTGTATATATATGTGTATATATATGTGTATATGTATATATGTGTGTGTGTGTATATATATATATGTGTATATGTATATATATATGTGTGTGTATATATATATATATGTATATATATATGTATACACCGGTTCATTGAAGTGAAATTCTAAAGCGAGATAATTGCAAATGAAAGCGCCAAATGTTCTTTCATTCTTAGTGTAAACGTCCTTATTGATCTTTCCCTTTAAAAAAAAAAAAAAAAAGAAGTTCCCTAAAGCGTGGTACGCATAACTCAGGAGATACGTGCCTGACGTACACAAGGCATAACACATTAGGAAATATAGAACACGAATAATTCTTCAAATTCATCCTTATATCTGACGTCAGTACGTACGGTGGGATGGAATGCTTGACATTCATATATATATATATATATATATATATATATATATATATATAATATTATATATATATATATATATATATATATGTATGTGGGTGTGGGTATGCGCATATAAAAATGTATGGTATTTGGGGATTAACAGATCTCTTTTATGTCAATCTATCTACGATGGAAATATTTAACAGATCATGAAAGAAACCCAAAGAGTTAATACTTAGTATTTATATGACACCCACGAGAGCCTTGCTAACAACAACATAACCCCTAAATGGGGTAAACACTACATTTAGTATTTCGGCTTCTTATAATTTCTGAATAGTTCCTACTAAAGAGACTTAAAGGGTTCCCCCCTTTAATAGCCTTTTAGTGTAATAAACCTACTCCGACCTGCATAAAGTCGTGGTCAAAAGTTTGGAATAAAATAGTTTAGGGAAATTACATTTTTATTGTGAGTTTAATGTTTATTGGATACTCCCTCGGTATCAATGTTTGTTTTGATCCTGTTGAGCGTAGAAATAATAAGGGATTGAACCAATTTCAGAGTTATTTCGTACTGCTAAAGAATTTTTATAGCGGAGCAAAGACCTTCATTGGATCCTACCTTCTTTTTTGAGAGTTTCACCTTCAGAAGTTTCCCCAGGTCCTCAATAGAACTGAGATTACGAGAGTTACCAGGTCATTCCAAAGTTGAGATAGGTTTTTTCATAAATCATTATTTCATAGTTGTAGCAGTGTTGTTTCAAGGTGCACTACCCTTCCGGAACCAGGAATATCCGCTTTCCTGCTTTATTCTTAGAGCATGTTTGAGATTAAGTGGCACGGGAATTCACGGTCATATGACTTGGACAGAATCAGAGTTCCCCTATACCCTGGACACCAAAATATCCCCTTTGGAGGGTGTTTCATAATTGCAGTGTAGTATTTGGAATGATGTCGATGTCTGATGCATAGATGATCCTACCCAAATTGCACGATCTGGCTCTCGTCGTTGAACAAAACCATGGTCCATTGTTCAAAGGTCCATTCAGCACATTTCTTTGCAAAAAGGATCTTCTTCTTGCGGATCTTCTTCTTGCGGATCTTCTTCTTGCGGATCTTCTTCTTGCGGATCTTCTTCTTGCGGATCTTCTTCTTGCGGATCATCTTCTTGCGGATCATCTTCTTGCGGATCATCTTCTTGCGGATCTTCTTCTTGAGGATCTTCTTCTTGAGGATCTTCTTCTTGCGGATCTTCTTCTTGCGGATCTTCTTCTTGCGGATCTTCTTCTTGCGGATTCTTCTTGCGGATCTTCTTCTTGCGGATCTTCTTCTTGCGGATCTTCTTCTTGCGGATCATCTTCTTGCGGATCTTCTTCTTGCGGATCTTCTTCTTGCGGATCTTCTTCTTGCGGATCTTCTTCTTCTTGCGGATCTTCTTCTTCTTGCGGATCTTCTTCTTCTTGCGGATCTTCTCTTCTTGCGGATCTTCTTCTTCTTGCGGATCTTCTTCTTCTTGCGGATCTTCTTCTTCTTGCGGATCTTCTTCTTCTTGCGGATCTTCTTCTTGCGGATCATCTTCTTCTTGCGGATCATCTTCTTCTTGCGGATCATCTTCTTCTTGCGGATCATCTTCTTCTTGCGGATCATCTTCTTCTTGCGGATCATCTTCTTCTTGCGGATCATCATCTTCTTGCGGATCATCATCTTCTTGCGGATCATCTTCTTCTTGCGGATCATCTTCTTCTTGCGGATCATCTTCTTCTTGCGGATCATCTTCTTCTTGCGGATCTTCTTCTTCTTGCGGATCTTCTTCTTCTTGCGGATCTTCTTCTTATTGCGGATCTTCTTCTTATTGCGGATCTTCTTCTTATTGCGGATCTTCTTCTTATTGCGGATCTTCTTCTTATTGCGGATCTTCTTCTTATTGCGGATCTTCTTCTTATTGCGGATCTTCTTCTTATTGCGGATCTTCTTCTTATTGCGGATCTTCTTCTTATTGCGGATCTTCTTCTTATTGCGGATCTTCTTCTTATTGCGGATCTTCTTCTTATTGCGGATCTTCTTCTTATTGCGGATCTTCTTCTTATTGCGGATCTTCTTCTTATTGCGGATCTTCTTCTTATTGCGGATCTTCTTCTTCTTGCGGATCTTCTTCTTCTTGCGGATCTTCTTCTTCTTGCGGATCTTCTTCTTCTTGCGGATCTTCTTCTTCTTGCGGATCTTCTTCTTCTTGCGGATCTTCTTCTTCTTGCGGATCTTCTTCTTCTTGCGGATCTTCTTCTTCTTGCGGATCATCTTCTTCTTGCGGATCATCTTCTTCTTGCGGATCATCTTCTTCTTGCGGATCATCTTCTTCTTGCGGATCATCATCTTCTTGCGGATCATCATCTTCTTGCGGATCATCATCTTCTTGCGGATCTTCATCTTCTTGCGGATCTTCTTCTTCTTGCGGATCTTCTTCTTCTTGCGGATCTTCTTCTTCTTGCGGATCTTCTTCTTATTGCGGATCTTCTTCTTATTGCGGATCTTCTTCTTATTGCGGATCTTCTTCTTATTGCGGATCTTCTTCTTATTGCGGATCTTCTTCTTATTGCGGATCTTCTTCTTATTGCGGATCTTCTTCTTATTGCGGATTCTTCTTATTGCGGATCTTCTTCTTATTGCGGATCTTCTTCTTATTGCGGATCTTCTTCTTATTGCGGATCTTCTTCTTATTGCGACTAAATTGTTCTTATTCTGTAATCTCTGTCGAATGACGATTCTTTTGACTGGAGTAAAAGCTCCTTCTGCAGCTGGGCTCTTGTGGTGAAAGGATTGTCGACCTTCGCTTTCCTTCAGTGCGTTAAGTCGTTGGTGGGCTGCCGGATCTTGCTTTTTTCGTTTCTACTCTCCATCCCCAAAAATCCTCTTATTGATCTTGTATACTGTTCACTGAGAGACATATTTGAAGTCGGGAGGCTGCTGCTACCTGCCTTTGATGT
The DNA here is from genome assembly GCA_023014485.1 of Bathynomus jamesi. Lineage (NCBI taxonomy): Eukaryota > Metazoa > Arthropoda > Malacostraca > Isopoda > Cirolanidae > Bathynomus > Bathynomus jamesi. The sequence continues at coordinate 16,774 of JAJOZX010002870.1, forward strand.
AATTTTATTTCCAGTTTGCTTCTCTTCTCTGGAGAAATTTCCGGTTTCGTACCCATTTGTATTCTGTGTGAATTAGGAATTCATTAGTGGGCGCGCATAAGTTGAAATAATAATAATTATGAATTTACAGCCTTTACTTGACAAAAGCCAGAAAAATTTTTAAATTAGGTTTGGTATCAATAAAAAAATGTATTTTATTTATGCAAACTGCGACTGCATTTGTCTGAATTGCATCCATCAACTTTTTAAACATTATTTCATTCAGACACTAATAAATAATTTTCAAAAACATAAATAAAATTAGTAATGAATGAAAATAATAGATATTATTATTAAAACGGAATTTCATATAGAATTAAATACATGAAACTCTATATTATATAATTATTCAAAAAATGGGAATTAATGCTTAAATTCTGCCTTTTTCAAATCAGTTTCCAGCCTTCCACTTTTCCTTTTAATCAATATAAGGATAAAAAGCCATTCCTGTAATAATTACCTCGTATTTAGAGACTTCATGAGGGAAGTCCATTTCATAACGAGTCTCATCTGACTTAAATTATAATGAATGAATAACTGTAACGTAAAAAGGACATTCCGCAAATCTGTGAGAGAGTCTAAATTTTTGGCACCGACTGTAGAAAAATAGATAGAATCCATTATGTGAAGAATATACAAGTAGCGCAGCGGAAGAAGGGGATAAGCGACACAATCGTCAAAATGCGTTTTCTGTTTGAAAAGACAGCTTATTCTTCCCTCTATCACCTCCAATTGGAAGATATCCCATTTTGTGAGTGTTTCCACTCACTAAAACAATAGAAAAAGAAAATACTTCAAATTAATATGGTATATTTGAAATTATGTCCTCATAAGTATACATACAATGAGACCTCACTCCGCCTCTTATAGTAATTGGTAGCACGCTGTATAATAAGCAAGTAAATAATAACTAAATATAGAAACAAATGTGTGTGCTCGTTGCAAATAACCATTTCATACTTTAATGTACATATACGCTCAAGTAATAAAACTAAGAATACGGCGCATACCCCTGTATACCCTCTAATACACCACTGCTTACCAACAAGCACGGACCAACAATAACACAACCAACACAAAGCACTTTTCACAACACTCGAGCCCATTTCAAGACGAAGATTTAGGAAGGCGAGGTAGATATTGATACCCAGTGATACCCAGCGGCTGGCTAGAAGAATCCAGAGATGTTTTGCCAGCTAATATGCCCACATTCTACTCAGTGGCAGCATTTCATTCAAATCTGTGATATAGCACTTCATGGGGATCCATAGATAGAAATACCACGTATGAACACGTGATTTTGTATAATGCAAAATTAACCTCTACGAGGATTCGAAACTGGGACCTCTGACTAGAAGTTGCGGGCGCTACCGCTGAGCACCGACATAGTTAAAAATGTCAAGTTTTCTCTCGAGAGTAAGAACTTGGCCGGTTGTGTCAACTTTAAAATAGTTATGGAACGGTTTCTTCCCATTTACACCAGTGCTGAGCTGTCTCGACAAAAAAGCATTTTTATGGAGGACCGCAACGCAAACGTGGCCCTACAGGCTGGTGATCCACGGCAGGGTCAATCGCCTGACATTAACCCCAGTCTGTCACGTGTGGCATCTTCTTGATCGTGAATGTAAGAAAGCCCCTAAATAAACCTGCTTCAGAAGAAGCATTGCTGCAAATGTTGAAAGATACATGGGCTGCAACACCTCACGAACACCTAACTAAACTCATTAAAACGATCCCTGAAGCCATTATTGCACTACAAAAGGCAAACGGTAAATCAACAAAATACTGAATACGACTTTGGAATAAATTATACTGATCAATACAACTGGTTTTATTACCTAGTTAGGGAATTGTGTTCTAAATAAGGGTGTATATTTATTTTTGGCAACGATATATATATATATATATATATATATTAGTAGCTAAAAGTTACGTTCACTCCTATTCGATAATAAGGAGCTAATAAGGAGTTTCAAAAGACCTTAGCCCCCCATTTGCAGCTTACATGTTTACTTATATCGAAATAGTTTATAGTGATTATAAAAATATATAAAATTCTTTATTTATTGCAGGTATTAAAATTACTCTAGCTGATAGTGATAATATAATGGCTTCTCAATTAATTGGTGATTCGGAGAGGCAACGTGTGATACATCGCATACGAACAATAACATTTCGGGAAGCTCGTGATGCTGGAGCCACCTTTATAACACGTTCATGGGTTGCCAAAAAGCTGCGAAGAAGTGAGGACTTCGTCAAAAGAAATTGGAATAAAACTTTGGATGAATGTGAAATGGATACAACCAAATCTGGGCGCTCAAATTTGCCACTCTCTCAGGAAACAAAGGACATCATTGAAAGCGGTACGCGTAAGCGGAAAAACAGCTGTGCTAAACTTTCTAGAGAGATCGAAGTGTTGAGAGGAAAGATCGTTAGTGGCGAGATCATTCGACTGTACCGTCATAGGCAAGGTTTAAAGCCTTGGCATGAACTTCCAAAGCCAAGAAAAACTCAACTTAACATCGATGACAGAATGTGGTTTGCCCATTATCTTGAAGATTGGGATGTGGATGATTTCATGCATTTAGCTGTCCGATGATTTTTTGTTTACGTAACACGTCGGCCTAACTACCAAAATGATCGAGTGTGGGCCACAACACCAGATGAAATCGATGACAATGAACATTATCGCGAATTATTAAAAAGTCCAGACTGTGTTGGTGTTTTTGTTTTATTCACTGCAAAGAAGCTCATGTGGGTGCTGAAGCCAAATGATCAGAGTTGGGATGGACAGTATTTTCGTGATATTATTCTATCCAAGCATGTCATTCCTTTTCTAAGAAACTCAAACATTATGGATGTCGATCAGGTCACACTTCTGCACGATAAGGCCCCCTGCTTTAAGGCATTAGCCACTCAACAGTTGTTGCGGAACCATAAGATCGATTTCTTTGGAAATGAAGAATGGCCAGGAAATTCTCCTGACCTGAACGTCTGTGAACACATTGGATCAGTTATAAAGGACAAGGTTGAATGTCTCTTGTTTCAAGAACCTGCAGCAAATCGATTTTCGAAGGATACAATGACGCAACACATTGAAACTGTTTTAGCAAATTTGCGTAACGATCAAGATCTATTCACGTCACTTTTGGCAAGCTACCCAAAGCGAATTCAGGCTGTCTTGGAAGCCAATGGTGGGAATTCCAAGTTTTAATTGTTTCTCATTAAATGCAGGATTAAATTCTCTTTTGTAAGGTATGTTTAGTTTTACTGTACCTCTAATGGTTTAGGCCATGGGCGGGGGGTCTAAGGTTTATTGGAGCCCCGTACTATATTATAGATGTTATTTTGGGGTACAATTTAGGTTAGGTCAGGTTAGGTCAGGTTAGGTTAACTTGACCCAACCTAACCTAAAATAAAATAAAACAAAAAACTTGGTGTAAAAATCCTGAGGTAGCATGAAACAGTAGTAATTTGATTTGGCATGTTTTAATTAAAATCGCAACGCGAGTGAAACTCGAAAAAATAATCATTATACAGGATAAAAGAGCGCATTCTCTAAACTTTTCCGCAAACGTAAGTGATTAAATATTTGAAAAAATAAAAGCCATCACATGCAGAAGCTAATATAATTTCAGTGACCACCAACGAAAATGTAGGAAGAATTTAGCGATATATATATATATATATATATATATATATATATATATATATTAGGGGGCTCCTTATTTTCTGAAGTTGGAAATTGTATGCTTCTACCCTCTAGAATCGTTCCTTTTGATGAAAAAACAATGTATGTGAAATATTTTACAAGTCGAGTAAAATTTAGAGGTCGCTCAATAGCCTTGAAGGTTTACCCAGTGGCGGATTAGACAGGGGGCTCATGGGGCTGCAGCCCCAGGCCCACCAAACAACGTGAGCCCACCATGGAACACAGGAACTATATCAAGGAACTATATCAAGTTACTCGTAACTTAATGCAGAATATATGCTTTCTTTGTTGAATATACTGGCTATTGTTTTCATACACAGGATTAGAATCATATATGTAACATAATGAACATGAACAAACGTAACCATAGGCTCATTTGGATCAATCAGCCCCAGGCCTATCAGGCCATTAATTCGCCATTGGTTTTACCACTCCACCCCAAGTATACAGTATACAGAAGACTAAACTGAACGTAGAAAATAAAAAAATTATAAAACACATGAACTGATGTGATATGTAAAATTGAACGACAAAGTCGGCTAGAACTGGGACAATGCCATATAATGCCATATGATGCCATATGATGTGGTGAGCAGTAGCTAAAATTTCAGTGCTCTTGAGCGACCTTTAAATAGTAATCAATTTAAAAGAAACTTGACACACACAGTTTTTACATCACATGGAACAATTTGTGGGGGAGGGGAGCAGTAGGATGTTTAACTTAAAATAAAAATTTCACCCCTATAGCCAAGAAGCATCCTAATATATATATATAATGTAACATATTACTAAACGGTTTGTTACGTGTAAAACGCAATCTTATAATGAAAAGCAAAACAAATCAAATTTACATACATTCATTATTTTCCGAGCTTTTAGTATAGGAAATAAAATATATATATATATTAGAGTGTCCCAATTTTTGTTGTTCCTGAAGTTTGTCATGCACACCCCCCTAATTTCTTTCACTCGTGAAAACATGCCAGAAAGATGAATTTCATTCGTGTTCTTTAATTTTAAGGGTCCCCTCAAACCATGTGTTACTATTGCTGAACGGCTACTCTCTACCTTATACTAATTGTAGCATATTTCTTTTCTGGTTATGGATACAAGAAAGCAGGAGACTGTGTGGTTGGTGGGGGTGCTGCGAAATGAACCCCTGGAAACGCTGTGTCAACTCCCGACAGTGGGAGATGTTCTTCGACGTCTGTTGTTCTTCACTCGGAAGAAAAAAACGTCCACGGCGGAAGCTGCCAATGTGGTAGCTGATGAGGTTATGGCGGTGTGGGCTCGGGCATCTATTCCGACCTCCCACAAGCCCAAGTGCGTCGAGAGGATCAAGGCCCTCTCCACGGACTATGAGAAGGTTGCCAGAAACCGAAACCGTGGGGAGAGAAGCAACTGGAGCGGGAAAAAGGGATTCCAAGCCAACCTGAATACACTGTTCGAAACAGCTCATGCCAACGCCATGAAACTCATCAAAGTCCCCGAAGATCGAGACTTTCTGAATGACCAGCGAACCGTGCGGAAGATGTACATCGGAGGAGAGGACCTGGAGTTTGCTCGCAGGGCAGCGGAGCGGGAGAAACGCCGAGCAGCTGAAGAGAAGAGGAAGAAGAAAAGCCGCGAAGAGATGGACTCACTGCAAGCAAAAGGAACGGTGAAAAGTGGGTCTTCTTCTTCTTCGGAGTCCATGGCCGAAGCATCCAATGATGATGTCCAATATTCCTCTCCTGGTCCTTCGGCTCCTCGATCCGCTCCCAAGGACGGCCAAGTGTCGGCAAGGAGGATCATCCAATATCCCAATTTTGCTGCAGCCCTGGATCGAACTGGAACCTCAGTACGCCAAGCGATGCACATTGTGGCTCCAGCACTCGCTGCCGCGGGAGTTGAGTTATCCTCGGTCACCTTGTCCAAATCAAGTCTTCACCGTTCACGGCAGAAGTCCAGGAAGAACTTGGCAGCCGGAATCAAGACCGAGTTCATCCTGATACGCCGCTTGTCGTCCACTTTGATGGCAAACTCCTCCCTGATTCGGATGGAGGGAAATCGGATCGCATACCAGTGCTGGTCAGCGGGAAGAATCTTGAGAAGTTGTTGGCGATCCCAAAATCCCTGACAGCACGGGACAGCGAATGGCTGGAGCTGTTCTGAAGGTGCTGGAACGACGATTGGCCGCAAGTTCAACCATGGATTGCCGGTCTCTGCTTCGACACAACAGCGGCGAATAGGTATTCACAGCGGCGCTTGTACGATTATCCAGGACCAAATGGCGCCGCCGTTCTTTTCCTGGCTTGCAGACCACATGATTGAATTGGTAATCACCTCAGTCTTTGACCTGTTCTTCAGGTCTTCTGGCCCCGAAATTGCGCTGTTCGCTCGCTTCAAATCCCAATGGGAGTTCATCGACCAGAAGCAGGCTTCTCCGTTCAACGGCGATGGCCCAAGCGACATCCTTTCGGAATGGGTGGCGTTGAAAAAAGAGCAGATTGTCCACTTCATTGAAGACCAGCTTGAAGTTGGCCACCCAAGAGACGATTACCGGGAGTTCCTGATCCTCGCTCTGGTCTTCCTCGATGGTCATGGACTCATGGCAAACGAGATCTCCGGTACAATCGTCCTGGAGCATACCACCGGGCCAGGTGGATGGCCAAAGGCATTTACTGTCTTAAGATGTTCATCTTCCGAAGCCAATTCCACCTGACCGCTCACGAGGTCCGGTCACTACGCAGGATAAACGTCTTTGCCGTCACCATCTACCTCCAGAGGTGGTTCGAGGCTCCATTGACGGCGGACGTGCCCGTCAATGACCTGGAGCTGTTGGAGGACCTAGAGCGGTACAAGGCGGTGGATCATGATGTAGGTACCGCCGCATTGACGAAATTCCGGGGCCACCTCTGGTACCTAAGCGAATATTTAGCCGGACTCGCTATGTTCTCCTCCAAAACCACCGATGCAGAGAAGACGGCCATGCTCCAAAACCCGCACAAGAAGACCGAAAACCCAAAAGATCTGCGTCGGCTGGAGGGAAAGTGTGTCTTGACCGTGAGACGGTCGGATTTGAGCACCTTGGTCACGAAAAGGACTCAAAACCTTTTTCATTGCCTGAAGCTGCCGGTTCCAAAAACCCCCAAAGATCTCGAAGGATGTGCACCATCGTTGGTCTGTGAACGACGCGGCAGAACGGGCGGTGAAACTGGCGGAAGATTTCAACGAGGGCCTGACAAAAAACGAGGAGGAACGGCAGCTCGTGTACCAAGTCGTCGAATACCACCGCCAGCAGTTCCCCTCAGCAGACAAAAAGATCCTCTGTCCCCCGAAATGAAATGTGCCATTAGGAAGAATTTCCATTTCCTTTAATTTAGTCATTAGAAAGAATTTACATTTCATTCTTCCATTCTAGAATGACTAATGCTGAGCATTTACGTTTGTTCATATAGGGTCGAATAAAGGTCAATGAGGGGACCCTTCCCCTCCTAATAGGCCAATGAAATTTCGCCCATTTTTTCCTTTCTTCAAGTGTAATTAATTAAAGGGGTGTGCGATTTGACTCTTGCAAATTTTTATATTCACATGTGAGGCTGGGACACCCTAATATATATATATATATATATATATATATATATATTATATATAATACTGTAGTCATTAAAAACTAAACTATCACAAGACCAGTAAAAACACGAGTTCAGACAAAAAATAATGAATGAATGTAATTGTTTCGCTCCTCATTTAGAGAGAGAGAGAGAGCGAGTTACAAAGAAAAGAAGTACCTCAAAAGGCCTTGCGGACCATACTGAGGAGGTACCAATGGCAACGGGTGCCAGGGAAAATTTTCTACGCACTCAAATAGTGTGCAAGATTGGGTCTAACCTTTTCTTGAAATGATCCACAGAGGAACTGTTCACAACTTCTGAGAGAGAGAGAGAGAGAGAGAGAGAGAGAGAGAACGCATTTTCTGCAGAACTTAATGTAGGATACAATTACAAAAATATTTTGTTTATCAGACACACATTTGCATAAACGTGAAATTAGATGTGGACATTGTATTGAAGATTCTGAAATACAAATAAAAAATTGCAATATCTCTAGAACAGATATATATTCAACATCCTCCTCCTTATCTGGTTAATCTATTTTAAAAGAATCTACAAAGGCGAAGTATTGATAAACAAATCTAACAGTTCATTTGAGATACTTATGAAAATAAAAGAATTAAATCTATTAACGATAAATGTTTGTTTCGAGACATTCAAAGTATTGGCAACTTATTTTGAACTAGCTTTGAGACAGTGACAATACATGAAGGTTACTGATAACCCTAATTCCAAAATATGTTTACTTTAATTTTCCTCTCATTACACTGGAGAGTAGATGTGGTTTACGTAAATAATAATGATAACGGTAATCACGATAGATTAGAGCTTTAAAGAAGACCAAATTCAAGCAAATATGTTATTGAAAGTTACGAAGAAATTCACCTTTACTTGAGATGTTACGAAGATGACACGAAAGGAGAATGCATCGGATCTGATTATGATGATGATAACGACACTGCAACATGAAAAGGAATGTAGCTGTTAGTCAGACCTTAACCCCGTCCCTTTCCCCAAATATAACCTACTAAAAATGCAAATAAATTCGCGTGGAAAAGAATGTGATACTTATTCAAAAGAAAATGAATTTTTATTCAAAGGCGTGAAAATGAATTGAAATCGATCGAAAAACTCATAAATGTAATAATAAAAGAAATCAAATTGGGGGACTTTAACTCGAAGATAAAACGTGGAAAGAATTCTTTTTCGTTATAGGAAGCAAATTAGATAGAATATTATTAGAATCTTCAGGGCAAAGAGTCGAAATAAAGGTCAAAACACTTTGGCCAAATAAAGCATATTTTAGAACCATTGAACAAATGTGGAATAAATGACGGCAAATAAAAACTTATTCAATAAAAAGCAAAATTAAGACTAACCCGAGAAAAATACTCCACTAAAATCTTTTGATAAAAAATATAAAATTAACGAAAAATCTAAAAAAAAATCTAAAATATTTTTATAATTTCGCGAAGTAAAAATAAACTTTACTCGAAATATTGGCCGCTTAAAAACAATATAGTGGAATTTACAAAAATGATCCAAATGAAATGCGTGATTGCATTAATTGTTAATGATAAATTTAAGTTAGTGTTTAATTCACCTAAATCTGATATGAAGATAAAAAAATTGATTTTATTTCATCTTATTTTTTAAAATGAATCCGCAAGAATTAAGGGACCTTTTCCAATTTGTGTACCGTTTTTCATATAATTTATTTTTGCTTCTTTTCAGATCAAAAATGAGTGATAATATCAATCTCTTTAGTTAGGCTTATAAGGCTAACTAACGAAAATATCACGACCTAACCTAACCAATCGTTAGGTTAACTGTACGCCCTTGACGATTGGTTAGGTTAGGTCATGATATTTTCGTTAGTTAGCCTTATAAAACAAAAATAAATTATATGAAAAACGGTACACAAACTGGAAAAGGTCCGAATTAAGAACTCGTTCAAGAGCGAAAACTCGCTCCGTAATATTGATTTCTTAGAAACATAATTAGTAGTATTATCTAAACTACTATGAGGACAATTTACTCCACGTTATCACTCACTGAATGCAAAGTTTATAAAGAAATGCGAAGAAAGCATGGCAAGGTCACTGGATACTAGCCTTGTCCTGCATTCTCTAGAAAATGCAAACGCTGCTCCAATTTACAAAGTGGAAAACGAAGCCATCCCAAAACATGACTCTGTATTGAACGGACGCATTTCCTGAGCTCTCCGATATTGCTTTTACTTTTGCATATTGCTAATAATTTTACTTTTGGAAAGTTTTAAATTTTATATACTATATATTGTTATAGTTAAGTAATTGAATATTAGTGGTTTTTAGCGATTTAGAGGTTTTCATAGCGTGCCGGCTTAATTTAACTTAAACTTGTGACGGTTATAAACTATTTTTAACTGCGCGATGCCGTCGCAGAAAGCGTCGTGTGTTAGGTGTGGGGTAAACCGGTGGTATTCGGATTTTAAAGATTATAACGGCGGTCCTATAGCGATTACCGAGAGATCAGTTTCTTTCTTTTGCGAGTTAAGGGAGGAATTAGTTGACATAAAACGCAGTGTACGTGAGTTAACGGAAAGACTTGCAACGCTTGATGAGGGCAGGGGTAGGGCTACGGTTGACGAAAGCCGAACCAATACTAACGTTGAAGACGTTAGTAATTTGAAGGGTGAGGTGCGTAACCTAGTTTCTAGTTTAGGTAGCTTATCAGGATGGTTGGATAGAGTTGAGGAAGGGATTAAGGTTGGTCCGAGATTAGTAGATGGGGAGGGATTTAGAGAAGTTAAGGGTGGAGCTAGGCCGCGTACGTTAGGTGATAGGAATCCCCCCCTATCGAGGTTTCGAACCCTTTCGCCCATTTGGAAAGGGACGTGAATGAGGGGGAAACTATTTTCATTGGGGACTCTTTAGTGTGCCATATGGACACAGAGTTCGTTGAACGGCATCCAACCAAGAGGAGGAGGGTCTGTCCCAGGGGTCAGGGTTTACAGAGTTAGAGACGAAGTGGATAGGATTGACGTTGCCTCCCGTCACTCGATTGGTGACGATGGCAGGGGGCAACGACTCGTATAGGCCCGATACGAGAGTGCCTGACCTTTTGGAGAGATATAGGGGTTAATTAGGTCCCTAAAGGCGAGGTCAGATAGGTCTTTAGTTCTAGGTATTACCCCTAGGCACGGTTTGGGTCTTAGGATTACGTCTGAAACGGTATTTTTTTAATACTAAATTAGAAGAGATTTGTGCTGAGGAAAATGTACCCTTCGTAAAGCTGTGGTCAGAATTCAGTGATCCTAGCCTTTTTATAAAAGATGGGGGTGCATTTTAATGAAATAGGTAATGCTAGGCTAGGTAGGTTAATTGACGAAAACGTACGAAAGCTGTATAGGTCGAAGCCTTCTTTAAACGTTGTGGGTCCGGGAAACGCGGGCCCGACGTGAAAAATAGTTTAAAACCCCGGCCCGTGGTAAAAAATAACTTGCACGTCTTTTATTGTAATGCGCCTAGTATTAGAAAGAAATTAAACGAATTTAAGGCGATAATAATTTATTCCGGTAACTACGATATAGTTGCTATCACTGAAACGTGGTTAAATACCGTGACTCGGGACTTGTTGGGGAAATTTGATATACCGGGTTTTAAACTCTTTACTAATGATAGGTTACATAGGATTGGTGGCGGCGTTTTGCTGTACATTTGTAATTCCCTTAGGGCTATCGAGGTTAACCCTTTACGGACGAGTCCGCAGCATATGCGGTCACTCTTGCTACCGGAACGTATAGGTTTCATTGTTATTGAAAACTAAATATTTTAGTAACTAGTCACTGAAATGATACACATTTTGGGTTCCTTTCCCGACAACTAAATGACATCTATATAATTATAAACACGTAGAAACATTTATAGAAACGAGGTATTGTAGTACAATTTATATTATTATTTCTGGTGGACCTTAAGGGACCATCCATCGTTGCGATATGCGTTGGAGTTAGGGCGCGTAGTATTATTTTTAATTTTGTTGTTGTTTTATAGACCTCCCGTTCAACCCCTCGATACCGATGCTAGATTTTACTCACTTGGTAACTTTATTGACAATCGGAATAGTATAATTGTCGGAGACTTTAACTGCCCTAATGTTAATTACGAGACTTTTACTGGTAATGAGGAGGGTTTGAGATGATTGAGTTCATGGAAGATAATTTTTTACGACAGATGGTTACCGAACCAACGCGAGGTGACAATATTTTAGACGTAGTGATGAAGAACGGCGAAAATATAGTCGAAGGTTTAGAAGTAGGCGAGAGTTTAGGATGTAGTGATCATCAAATTTTTAGGTTTAAGTTACTGATTGAAAACACTAAGGATAGTAACTTAATAGACGTCCCTGATTTTCGTAGGGCCAATTTTGATAGTTTTGCGGATAGGATGAGTAGTGGACTGGGATAACTTATTTATGGGTAATGACACAAATTTGCATTGGGAGGCGTTTAAAGAAAGTTTTAGGAATATTGAAAGGGAGTTTATTCCTCGTAGGCCCAAGTGGTGGACTAGGGAAATAGGCGAGTTCATAAACGAGCGTAACAGACGTATAGACTTAATAAGCGCAATGGCACGGCAGCCAACTTAATAGATATATCGAGCTTAGACGTCAGGTTAAAAGATCAGTTAGGAATGCTAAGCGTAATTTAGAGATACTTATAGCTGCGGATAGTAAACATAATCCAAAAAGGTTTTTTGAATACGTCAATAATTGTAAGCCGATAAAAGATAACATAGGCCCTCTAGTGGATGTTAACGGCGCTTTGGCTTCTGACGCTCAGGCGATGGCGGGTATTTTCAATAACTTTTTTGCGACAGTTTTTACCGTAGAAGACGTAAATAATGTTCCCGACGTGGACGATATCGTTCCATTTAGTAGCGACACTATTTTGGATGAAATAACTGTTTACGAGGGTGAGATTGTGCATTATATCGATAGGCTAAAAGTTAACAAGGCTCCAGGCCCTGACGCTTTTTATCCCAGACATTTGAAAGATTTGAAAGACGTTATTGTAGGCCCCTTAACGAAGATTTTTAATCAGTCACTCAAAACGGGATTATTCCTGAAGACTTCAAATTAGCTAACGTCACGCCCATTTTTAAAAAAGGCGACCGCACGGTACCTAGTAATTATAGGCCCATTAGCTTAACGTCAATTGTAGGTAAACTTTTGGAATCTGTAGTTAGGGATCGTATCATCGATCACTTAGAAAGTAGAGATTTGATTAATAGTAGTCAGCATGGGTTTCGACGCCATAGATCTTGTTTAACTAATTTGTTAGAATTTTATAACGAAATAGTGCGCGAATACGATAGGCATAGAGCGGCTGACGTTATTTATTTAGATTTTAAAAAGTCGTTCGATACAGTTCCGCATAGAAGATTAATTGCGAAGGTTAAAGCGCACGGTATACGCGGTCAGGTAGCTAACTGGTTAGAGGAATGGCTTCGTGCTAGGAGACAGAGGGTCGCTGTTAATGGTAGTGAATCGGGTGGTTGGATGTAGGTAGCGGTGTTCCACAGGGTTTAGTGTTAGGCCCATTGCTATTCAATTTACATTAACGACATACTGTAGATGTAGGATGACTAGTAACGTGTCAAAATTCGTGGACGATACTAAAATAGGCGGTAAGGTTGTTAATGAGGACGATAGAAATAGGCTCCAAGACGATGTAAATAAGGGGTTCCAAAAAACCTTAGCCCCTCCCATTTGCAGCTTACATGTTTACTTATATCGAAATAGTTTTTAGTGATTATAAAAATATATAAAATTCTTTATTTATTGCAGGTATTAAAATACTCTAGCTGATAAAGTGATAATATAATGGCTTCTCAATAAATTGGTGATTTGAGAGGCAACGTGTGAAGATCGCATACGAGCAATAACATTTCGGGAAGCTCGTGATGCTGGAACCACCTTTATAACACGTTCATGGATTGCCAAAAAGTTGCGAAGAAGTTAGGACTTCGTCAAAAGAAATTGGAATAAAACTTTGGATGAATGTGAAATGGATACAACCAAATCTGGGCGCCCAAATTTGCCACTCTCTCAGGAAACAAAGGACATCATTGAAAGCGGTACGCGTAAGCGGAAAAACAGCTATGCTAAACTTTCTAGAGAGATCGAAGTGTTGAGAGGAAAGATCGTTAGTGGTGAGATCATTCGACTGTACCGTCATAGGCAAGGTTTAAAGCCTTGGCATGAACTTCCAAAGCCAAGAAAAACTCAACTTAACATCGATGACAGAATGTGGTTTGCCCATTATCTTGAAGATTGGGATCAAGCCCGTAGCCAAGGGGGGGCCAGGATGGGGCAAAGCCCACCCTGGAAAATAATATAATATGCCCCCCCTGGGAAAACTCAGCACTTTATAAACAGTATTGCTATTCGAGAATTTTTTTGTATTTTGGTTCTAAGAGGAATAGGTGAAGTGATAAAATAACGTTTATGTAATTGTTTTCTGCAGTATATTTCGATATTCACAAAAAATGACATTAAATTTTTTCATTGTTCCCCCTGTCAATTTCTCCGCCCCTCCTACTGATTTGGTCTGGCTACGGCCCTGATTGGGATGTGGATGATTTCATGCATTTAGCTGTCTCCGATGAATTTTTTGTTTACGTAACACGTCGGCCTAACTACCAAAATGATCGAGTGTGGGCCACAACACCAGATGAAATCGATGACAATGAACATTATCGCGAATTATTAAAAAGTCCAGACTGTGTTGGTGTGTTTGTTTTATTCACTGCAAAGAAGCTCATGTGGGTGCTGAAGCCAAATGGTCAGAGTTGGGATGGACAGTATTTTCGTGATAGTATTCTATCCCAGCATGTCATTCCTTTTCTAAGAAAACCAAACAATGTTATGGATGTCGATCGGGTCACACTTCTGCACGATAAGGCCCCCTGCTTTAAGACATTAGCCACTCAACAGTTGTTGCAGAACCATGAGATCGATTTCTTTGGAAATGAAGAATGGTCAGGAAATTCTCCTGACCTGAACGTCTGTGAACACATTGGATCAGTTATAAAGGACAAGGTTGAATGTCTCTTGTTTCAAGAACCTGCAGCAAATCGATTTTCGAAGGATACAATGACGCAACACATTGAAACTGTTTTAGCAAATTTGCGTAACGATCAAGATCTATTCACGTCACTTTTGGCAAGCTACCCAAAGCGAATTCAGGCTGTCTTGGAAGCCAATGGCGGAAACACCAAGTTTTAATTGTTTCTCATTAAATGCAGGATTAAATTCTCTTTCGTAAGGTATGTTTAGTTTTACTGTACCTCTAATGGTTTAGGCCATGGGCGGGGGGGCTAAGATTTATTGGAGCCCCGTAGGATTATGGAGTGAACGGATAAGTGGCAGATGCAATTTAACGTAGACAAATGTAAAGTTTTGCACGTAGGTTTTCGTAACAATAATTACACGTACACGATGGATGATAGAGTTAGCGAGCGTTGACGAGGAAGTAGATTTAGGCGTACGCGTATCTAAGGATTTAAAAGTTAGGAACCACTGCCTGGAGTCTTGCGCAAAAGCTAATAGGATGTTAGGCTTCATAGCGCGTAATTTCGAATTTAAATCGAAGGATATTATATTGTCCCTTTACAAGTCCCTAGTCAAGCCTCATTTAGAATATGCCGTTCAGTTTTGGTGCCCGTATTTGCGTGAGGATATTGTTAGGTTAGAAAGAGTTCAGCGTCGTGCCACGAAACTAATTCCGTTATTGCGCAACAAGCCTTATGAATATAGGATTAAAGAGTTAGACTTGCATTCACTCGAAACTAGGAGATTAAGGGGGGAGCTTATTGAAGTTTTCCAAATCGTTAATAACATCGATAACGTAAATTTTGACAAACTGTTCACTTTCGATAATAGCAATACTCGTAATAACGGATTTAAGTTGCGTGGCAGACGTTTCATTACTAATATCGCTAAAAACTTCTTTACGTTTAAAGTAATTGATAAATGGAATAATCTTCCCGCGTCAGTCGTTAACTCTACCAGCGTTAATGTGTTTAAAAACCGTCTAGATAGACATTTTTAAAATATTAACGTTGTTTAAAATAAAAAAACAATTGACAACAGGAACTCTGGGGGTCGTAATCGGGGATGAGTCTATTGACGTCTAATGCCAGCTTGTGACATGCCAGCGTGTGATATACCAGCAAAAAAATTATTATAAAAAAAAAAATTAGACTAACACGAACGTAGATGTAGCTCGTAGCGTAAACTAACCCACTTTTGTTTAACTTTACCGACTTTTTTTTCTTATCCTCTCCTTACTTGCATGTCTGTAGTTTGCATGGTATGACAGTGAGTTAAGACTGTGTTTGCATGGTTTGTAAGCGTTCTTATTTTACTTTTCATTTTTCACCCTTTTCCTATTCTCTTCGACTATTTTTCCGACTTGTCGGCAGTGGCCGGCGGATGATGATGATGACGAGTCTTTTTTTCTCTTTTTCTGAATGAATGTTAACCCACGAGTGATAGATGTTGCTACTTAACCCTTATTCGCTTCTCTTAACCATCTACTCTTTCCTTCTCTCGGGCTAACCTTAGAGTGGATCGTAGGGTCTTTGTTAGCCTTAGCTTCTGTAGATGAGTAGTATTTGAGTCACGCCCATTAAAATGTTTTGAAAGGATCTAAATAAAATTTCATATACTGTAACTACGAGGAATGTCTACGGGAATGTCTCGCTTATCGAGAAAGTGAATTCTTGAAGCTTTGTGTTCCAATAAAACAGAGGTAACATATACCAATTTTGCTAAATGCTTCGATAAATGTGACCATGGAGTAATTTGCTCATAAACTTATAGAAACTGGTATTACTGAAAAAAATTGGTTTCTAACTGCTTGCTTTTTTTTAAGTTAAGGATCACAGAAAGGGTAAATGGATTTAAGCTCTGTACGTCAAGGAACAGCATTGTACGTGACACAAAATTTTGCAAAGAAATTTACCCTGAAGATAATCTAAAAAATGGAAAAAGACATATAAAATTCAATGATGATAAATTGCAACTTGTATAGATATAGCGACAATATGCAATTAATTACGAGCAGGGCCGTAACTAGGGTTTAGAAATTAGTGAGGTCCAGATTTTTTTCGAGCGCGGCGGGACGAGCAAAATTCAGACCAAAATGACATCTGCAAACACAACCCAAGCTATACACTAAACACAAAACACAAAACACAAAACGCTCGACGCTCCCTCTTTTCAAAAGAAAAGCGGTAATATGCGTTTCATACACGGAGAACGGTTCAGACTCTTTTTTTTTTTTTAGGAAATAATTACCGAGGTCCGGACCTCGGTGACCTCATAGGTAGTTACGGCCATGATTACGAGAGATTATCTATGAAACAACCAACAAGACACGAATTGCGCAAAATACCAAAACAGATTTAGAAGTAATAAATAATGTCAATAGATTGAATAGACGCGGAGTTCAGAAAACACAACAATATATTAAGAATGTCATAGGGAAAACCTTAATAAAAGTCATATGAAGGATTTTCGTAATACGCTCAAATTATGGAAGGATTTGGTTGCAACAGTAATTAAATACTACTATTTTTTCGCAAGTCGGTATAGGAAACGACATATCGCAGATACTGAAGCCGTACAAAGAACTTTTACATCTAAAATAACAGAAACAAAAGTTAAAGATTTCAGATCATATTTGAAAGCTCTGAAATTGTATTCAGTGGAAAGACACCTTGAACGATACGTGATATTATATGTATAAAAGATACAAACAGTTCCTAACTGTGAAAACAAAAGATGATCATTTGGCCTAATTCCAAAAACAATAGAAAATAAGCCTTCATAATGAAAACAGAAAACACACTGAGAATACGAGGCCCATAACTGTCAAATATCGTACCGAAGAACAGCTTAACCTTTCATGCCTGAATTATGCTTAAGATTAAAACAATTTTATACCTTATGTTATTCTCCATAAAGGCTAAAATCTCGTAAAATTTTATGGTCGCATTTGCACCACACAGCATGAAAGAATTAATATAAAACTTTCGGTTACCAACACTCAAAAAAAATTTGATAAATTCTTCAGCTGAGTCTCTAACGAGCCATACGTGAGAGATTACGAAAGCAGGATGAAAGAAAGCAACTCTCTCCTCCAACAGTCTCCTATAAATAAAAGACAATCATGCTGAAAGGCCGGTCACAGGCTCAACCTGAAAATTTATATATATATATATATGAGGCCATTCAATATATTTTGTCCCACCTTTTTTTTTTCTTTACAAGTTTCCTTGTGAGTTCCAGAAATTTTGTACACAAGTAGTTACATACCTTTCTTACAAGTTTTTATTTTTCCACATAGTCTCCATCCTTTTCTACGGCTTTCCTCCACCTCGAAACAAGGGCCTTTATTCCTTGCTGGTAAAAGTCCGCTGGGTTCCACCTGAAGCCACCTCTTAACCTCCTCAACAACCTCATCGTCACTCTGAAACTTTCTTCCACGAATAGCATCCTTCATTGGCCCAAACAAATGGAACTCTGAAGGTGCCAGATCAGGGCTGTATGGAGGGTTGGGTAACACAGTCAAGTGCATTTTTGTAATGGCCTCTCTTGTTTGCAAACTGTTTTGTGGTCTTGCGTTATCGTGCAAAAGAAGGACGTCTTCCAGTTTTCTCTCCGGTGGAACTCGCTTTATACGTCTCTGGAGTCTCTGTAGGGTAGCAATCTACGCCTCTGAATTCATTGTTTGTCCTTTCTTCATAATGTCCACCAGAATCACCCCTTTCATGTCCCAGAAGATGGTGGCCATAACCTTTCCTGCAGAGGGGGCCATTTTGAACTTTTCCTTGCGTGGGGAGTCTGCGTGATGCCACTTCATGGATTGGCGTTTTGTTTCAGGTTCAAAGTGGTGTACTCAAGTCTCATCCCCAGTCACAATTCGTGAAAGGAAGTCATCCCCTTCTGTCTCGTATCGAACCAACGACTCGGAAGCAATTTCTTTTTGGGCTTTGTGATCTTCAGTCAGTTTGCGAGGAACAAACCATAAACACACTTTTGAGTACCCCAGTTACTGAATTATCGTATTCACACTTCCTTCACTAATTCCTAGCTCTAGTGATAGCTCCTTGTATGTGACACGCCGATTTGATCGAATGATGCTGTTAGCACGTTGCACAGTGTGAGATGTGACAGCCAATGCCGGGCGACCGCTGCGTGGCTCATCATCGAGGCTGACTCTCCCTCTCTCCAATGATCTCTCACGTTTAGACCAGCGTCCAACTGTGCTTCGATCAACAACAGCATCTCCGTAAACGTTTTGTAGACGTTTGTGAATATTTCCAACTGTTTCCTATTCTGTGATTAAGAACTCGATAACAGCTCTCTGTTTACGACGCACATCACTGTCAGACGCCATTTCGAAACTGCGTTAACCATCGATTTTATACAAGGGCGTTTTAAAGCGGTTTTATACAAGGAGGGGAGGTTGAAACTGGAAAAATCTGGTTATCTGAAGCGCAGAAAGTTCAAACTTACGGCCCAAAAGACATTTCAGCCCCATGGCCTATTATTTAGCTAAGAAAAAAGAGAGGGGCAAAATATATTGAGTGCCCCTAGTATATATATATTTTCAAATACTCCGTGCGATGATTCCTCATTTCACGAAGGTCAATGCTGGGCTGTTAAGTTTGGAGGTCGTGGGATCGATTCCCAGTTCGGACTTTGTGATTTCAGACTTCCTTACCTTACCTTCTTTACCTTTCTTACCGTTAAGTTGCAGGTCCAAGGTCGGGTGACAAGCCTGACCCTCGTCAAAAGGAACAATTTGGGCGGAAGTTAAAGCCAGAGTAACCAGGGTATATATATAATGCAAATTCACAAGGAAAAGGACAAATTATTCCAAGGCCTCTTTTGTGTATTTAACAGTACACCGCGTCAGGGTTCTTTTCCTTGTGGTTTGCATCATTCATTTATTACACGTATTTGTGTGAAATTTATCCCATATATATATATATATATATATATAATATATAAATATATAATATATATATATATATATATATCTATCTATCTATATATCTCTATATCTCTATATATCTATATATCTCTATATCTATATATCTCTATATATATATATATAATATATCTCTATATATCTCTCTATATCTATATATATATAATATATATAATATATATATATATATATCTATATATATATCTCTCTATATATATATCTCTCTATATATATATCTATATATAATATCTATATATTTATATATATACTGTATATATATATGTTAATATTTTAATGTTATATATACTGTAGCTTTTAATATAAAAAAGGAAATTAGCAATTTTTAGAAAACTTGCTGAGGTTGCATAATAATTAATTCGGTGGTACAAAATGACTGAGCTTACGAAGAAATATATATACATATACAAAAAAAGAGGTAAATACGCTTCAATGCTTCTTTAGAGTTATCTTCAGAAAAATAAATAACAGATTTTGTTCTTAGAAGATAAAATGAATCTTGAACCTAAAATATAATAAAAAAAATCAAATCTTAAAATATATTTACTCATTTTTCTAAAAGTTACCCTTAAATGGTTCGTTTTCTTTCAAGTGAAATTTTCATCTTGAAAAGAAAACGTTCGATTTTTTGAGTTATTAAAAAATTGAAAGAGGTTTTTAAGTGGTAAAATTAGCAGTGAAAATGTCAGTAAATTTATGTAGAATTTCTTTGCAGGTGAAAATTACGGTGCAAGTGTCATTCCAGACTTACATTCACAACAGATTGGGAGACGCGAGTAAGTCATTTTATTTTACATTAAAACTTGCCTTTTAATTCTCTCTCTCTCTCTCTCTGTGTCTATATATATATATATATATATATATATATATATAGAGAGAGAGAGAGAGAGAGAGAGAGAGAGAGAGAGAGAGAATCAATGATATTATAAGGTCGTTTCTAGGGAATCGTACACGCAGTATGAAAAAAACCAACACGACGGCAAACATAGGTTTATTAGTACAGTCGTTTCGGAAGCACTCTTTCCATCATCAGTGCTATAATAACTAAACCAAATAAAACGAATGCTGATTTAACATAAAAATATAAATGTAATTAATGATTAGAAATATGCGGAGAGACAAGTATATTATAAACAGTTCAACTCGCCTAAAATTGACTCTTATCGACACTACGTCCATATTTAAAATGTCTTTCTTTATTCATAAGCGGGTGGCGTTGCCATGGGTAACCCATTTGGACCAACCATGGCTTATACCTTTCCGCGCTACCGTGAGAAAAAATGTTTAAAAGAGTGTCCCATAGAATTTAAATCTAAAATATATAAACGCTTTGTTTATGATACATTTGCTACCTTTCAATCTCCGGATCATCGTTCCCAATTTTCCTTACTTAGGCCTACATCAATAATAAACGCGTCAATATAAAGTTCACTTTGGAAACGGGAAATAGCGAGTCCCTCATACTTTGGATGTTTTGGTAACAAGATTTTATAACTCTTTTGAAACTTCTGTCTACGGATAAAAGACATAATTGGGTTTAAGGCAGGCCGCGCACAGGATCATCTCGTGACGCACGACTGACTTGGGCCATGATGACTCGAGTCGCTGCCTGGGAGCCTCGCACGCTAGAGCGACCGCGACGTCGATTCTGGGAATCTGGGAATCGCTTCACGGTCGCTGCAGTGTGCGGTACTCCCATTCTATCAATGTAAAATCACGCGCGACTCGAATCGTCACGACCCAAGTCGTCAGTCGTGAGTGGCAAGACGATCTTGCGTGCGACCGGCCTGTCTTAATTTCGTCAGATTTGCTCCAAGATTATTTATAGTCACTAATATTATTACTATCTTAAATACTATCATACATCGTGATCTATATATGCTCATGCTTTGTCTATTTTTATAATTGTCCCGATTACAATGCCGAATATGTTGGTTGTTTCGACAGCCATTTCAAAATCCGTACGCATGAGCACTTAGGTCCGCGTTATCGTACTTTGCGGCTTCTCTCCCGTCCTTCACGTTCAAACATTAGAGTTCGCGCGGTGAGCAATAACCACCATCTTCGTCTTGCTGACTTTCAAATTATTGGCGATTGATTTAATAAAACTGATCATAAAATACTCGAGTCTGTACATATTCATAAATTAAAACCTTCTTTAAACAAATATTAATCTTTCGTTGAACTGGTAATAATTAGTGATGCACCGGAGCTCCGGCTCCGGCCGAGCAGGAGTTCCGGCCATTTTAGAAAACCACCTGCTCCGGCCGGAGGTCTCACTAAACTCTGGCCTCTGGCCGGAGGTGTCAAGTACACCAAACTCAATTCTGACAACTTTTAGTTTTAATTCTATAAAACTATAAAACCTCATTTCTGCACCTATCCGAATATTTCAGTTCTCAGATGACTGTGATAATAATTTATTTTATGAGTGATCAGTGATTGTATTAATATTTCAGTTCTCAGTGACTGTGATAATAATTTATTTTATTAGTGATCAGTGATTGTATTAATAATTAATTTGAAATAGGCTACTTTACTCAGCATTCAGCAAGACATCGTAAGTTTCATAACCTGAGGATATTCTGTTCAATGGGAATTTTTAGAGAAATTAGCACACACAAAAGCATAGAAAGTCGACTTTTATAAAGTTTAAGTTATTAAAGACTTAATAATTTAAAATAACAGGACTATAATATATAAACCCTAAATAGATGAGACGATGGACCACACACACACACACACACACACATATAAATACTGAAATAAATCAATTGGCCGGAAGCTCCGGCCGGAGGAAAAAACACTAAGCCGGAGGTTCCGGCCCTCCGGCCAAAATCTGCCTCCGGTACATCACTAGTAATAATAGTAAATTAGCCATTCTGTTTTATAAATTGAACCTGTTTCCTGATTTCAAGTTATTGTGATTTTAATTTACTGCATAATATTTGCTTTAACATTTGTAAATAGTGAACGAAACTGTTTACAATGTACCTCTCTCCCCACATACTCCAAATTTTATTTCAAATTTTATTTTAAAGTTCAATGTGAATTACTTGTTTATTTTATTTTAGCAATAATAATGGAAGGAGCACCTTTGAAACATCTGTCCAAATAAACCTACAAGTATGTTTGCTGTCGCCTTGGTCCTTGTTTTTAAACTTATATATATACGGGGTTTCCATGAAGTCACGCATCATAGGAAAATACATTTATTTTGTTTATTTATTTGGTTTTATTTATTTGTTCGAAATGATTCCCACCAATCTCAAAACATGTTTGTAAACGAAAAAGCAGGTTTCTTTGAATGTTCCTCAACATATTTGGTTTGATGGAGACATAAATGAGTAGACATTGCTTATGTTCCTATGATGCGTGATTTTATGGACACCCTGTATATATATAATATATAAATTTTAACCAAATTTTTGTTTTAAAGTTTTCCCTGAAATAAAAATCAGTTTAATTTTTTAATTTTTAATTTAATTTAACACTTTTTTAATACGTCCTTTTTCAACTAATCTGAAAAGTCTTTAAATTAAAAATATTCCTGTCATTACAAAATTTAATTAATTTAATTGAATTTTAATAACTTCAAACGAATTTAAAATTTGAAATCGGCAAAAACTTACTATTTTGCAATCAAACCTTTTATTTACATTTCATAATGATAATTTGCTGCTAGATTTGAATGCGACAAACAAAAAATAAATTTTAATTTAAATTAAATTAATTTGATGAAATAAATTTATTTTTATTTCACTTTTGGTGTAAATTTAAAAATTAATATTTCTACTTTGTTGTTTTGCAGTTTTATTATTTTCAAAACATTTTGAAGATTTTTTTGGACGAAGGAAAATTCGCTCTTTTTTCCCATTTGGTGTAGATGTTAAAAAAACTGTTATATATATATATATATATATATATATATATACAGTATATATATATATTCATGGTTTTTACAATAATCCAAAAAGGACTTGCATAAATCCCTCCAAATGCGAAGTTTGTTCGAAAGCAAAGTCGTGAAACATTGCAGAATTCATTCTTGGTTAAGAGACAAAAGCTTTTGCTGAAAATGGTCTATCCATCAAATATAAAATAGATTCAAAGCATAGTTCACTCGTCCGTATATAATACTGCAGAACTTTCGAAAAAGGAATTTTCTTAATTAAGAAGCCGAGTAGATACTAATGACTGCCATAAGTTCTTTGGTCTAATTGTAAATGTAAGACTGAAAAAGTAGGTTTACTAAGCTAATGCCATATATCCACAATAACTCCCCCTCCAATCTAAGTATATAAATCACCTTTGTTTTGGTACTACTCGAAAATTCCTTCCTATACATCTGCCACACGCGCTTCGAATAATACTGGTCATTACTTTCTTGGTGGCATTAGGAGTGCCACGCTCACCCTACTTGATAATGTAAGCATTTTTTATAACACAATGATCCTGCAAAGGGTTATTACTCCTATATTTGAACAACTCCCGTTTTCTTATGAACAAAAACAATCAAGATTTTTCATATCTGACTCTTCCTAGGCGTGATTTCACAGCAAAATATTCAAAACATAATGTATGATCTACAATAGATGCTTATCTCACTCCATTACGACAATTAGCAGTTCACAAAGCGCATGATATAAAATTCACACACACACACACACACACAACACACACACACACGGTCTATATTTTAACGAAATAACCATCATATCGCAGAAACGGCGAATGCGAACTTTGGTTCTAAGTTTTCCGTATGAACGTCTGCTAATGCTACAGAAGCGTTTTCTTTTAGCGTTGTACCAATACAGAGAGTACAAACCAGTAGAAACCAGTCTCATCCACTTGTCTACACTTTATAAAATCACTAAAAGATCTGTGAAAAGTGCAATATTGTGACTAAAATCTTACAACTCGGACTACGTTCAATATACAGAAATTTATGGAAAACCCGGTTCCGCTTTTCATTAACTTTTTATGTTAATTTTAAAGAAACTTTTGTTAACAGACGAATAGTTATTAAATAATATATATATATATATATAATATATATATATATAATATATATATATATATATATTTCAACTGCAAAGAACACGCAGTATAATTAACGTAAAGAACGACGCTTGCATAGGAGAACGTTCCGCGCAAGATGAGGAGGGAGAATGAAAAATGAGGTAACCACCCGGGAATCGAACCCGGGATCTTCCGATTGCCGATCAGATATGATAACCACTACACCATGGTCCTCACTCGATCAGAAGTCGTAATTCTCCTACATACGCGCAGAAACCAATGCCCCAAAGGGGGCACCTCTCGCATGCCGCACCTATATATACATTTCAACTGCAAAGAATACGCAGTATAATTAACGTAAAGAACGACGCTTGTATAGGAGAACATCCGCGCAAGATGAGGAGGGAGAACGAACAAATGAAAAAATGAGGTAACCACCCGGGAATCGAACCCGGGATCTTCCGGTTGCCGGTCAGATATGATAACCACTACACCATGGTCCTCACTCGATCAGAAGTCGTAATTCTCCTACATACGCGCAGAAACCAATGCCCCGAGGGGGGCACCTCCCGCATGCCGCACCTATATATACATTTCAACTGCAAAGAACACGCAGTATAATTAACGTAAAGAACGACGCTTGTATAGGAGAACATTCCGCGCAAGTGAGGACCATGGTGTAGTGGTTATCATATCTAACCGGCAATCGGAAGATTCCGGGTTCGATTCGCGGGTGGTTACCTCATTTTTCATTTGTTCGTTCTCCCTCCTCATCTTGCGCGGAATGTTCTCCTATACAAGCGTCGTTCTTTATTTATATATATATATATAATATATATATATATAATATAATATAATATGTGTGTGTGTGTGTGTGTGTTGTACAGATGGTTCAAAAAGTAAATGGATACCTTTGCTTTCTCCATAGTTTTTTATTTGATAATAGAAATTAACTAATAACAAACATGTTGATTCACTGTATTTAGAATCGTAATGCTTCCTCCTTTACATTATGTAAAATTGACACACTTTCTGGCATTCCATTGATGAGTTTTGCTATTTGTTCTTGAGGACAACCATCGTGGTGTCTATTTACTTTTGTCAGCTCTCTCTCTCTCTCTCTCTCTCTCTCTTATTTTCAGTTTACATCATGGTCTGTTACGCTAAAAGCTTTACTTAAATAAGTAAATGTAAAAATTGTTTTTGAAAACTTTCTTCGTAATACAGGGTGTTCATAAAAGACATGATCGATTTCAATCTTTATTAATGTGATAACCCAATAACATACAAAGAAACAAGTTTGTCCATGTGACTCCGCAGAGCTGAAAGTTTTATATACATATCTAATAAACTTCAATATTTGCGCCATTGGTCGCCCGTACGACATCCAATCGATATTCAATTTCTCGCCATGTGTGTTCAAGCATGCCAGAATCGACCATCGCTATTGCATCCCTGATCCTGATTCGTAGTTATGGGTCCTATACAAAAATAACTTTATTAGCTGCTCTATCGCTTACGCTTGCTTCATGCTTTATATCTTATTTAGTATGAAAAATATTAACTAATCAAATCGTTCAGATCTTTTATGAACGCCCTGTACTATTATCGAGTTTACTATATTTCCGTCAAATATAAAGAAAGGGTTCACAAATAAAAAAAGTACTTGAAAGCTTTGCAATTTTTGGTTTATTGCACGAATCCAAAATCCAAAAAGCTTGATGGATAGCATTACTTTACGAAAACGTTGGGACAAACCCAAAACGAGAAAAATATTTACAAAATACTGTATAAAAACTGTTATATGAGGCCTTCAACCTATGTTCTATGCGTACACAACAAATATATGCCAGGTGTCGCTATCTGTTCTCAAGAGTGTCCTACGAATAATGAACGCAACTGTACATGTTATAGATTGTCCTACGAATAAGCGTACCTACAAGCCCCAAAATACCGGCAGAATTTCGAATCCCACACAGAAATTAGAAAAATTTCTTCGTTTGTTACCTATTTTTTTCAGAAATTAAAAAATGCAAATTATTGAGTTATACAGTAAACGTAAATGTCTATATAACCTTTTAAAACTGACGTATAGAACGAACAAATTTATTCTCGTGTATTATCAGGGGCGTAACTAACAGGGGGGACATGTCCCCCCCCAACTTTTGAACTGAGGGGGATAATATAAGTTTTGTCCCCCCTAACTTTTGATCTAAGTTAGCTTACGTGAAGGAAATATTTAGTTCTTGAAATAATCTATGATGAGTAAATCTTTAATTATTTATTAGTCCTATTAGTATGCTGGAAAGTATTACTGATTCAGTACTAATACTGCAGTGATAGATACTTTTATGAGACATCTATCATAGATATCATTGTTATATACTACCAAAAAAATATGCCTTGGAAGACCAAATTTAAGACATTTCGTACAGGATAGCAGCACAGAAATTCATCGCAGGATTTTTCATCATTATAGTTGTCACCCCCAAACTTTGAAAGCTAATTACGCTCTTGTGTATTATTAATATATTGCCAGCATTAACTTCAGTTCCCCCTCATATATTTCCTTCGCATATAATATACCCTCTCGCCCAAAGAGGCAAACTTTTCTCTCTCTTATTGAGTTCATAAATCGCAGTTCACACGAGCTAACCAACAATATATTTATTTCGCAGTTAAATCGCTGAAACCCAACAATTTTAAATATTTCAATCTTTATTACATTATAATAGACAAAATACTCCACAAGACCGTCACATTCACGAAAAATAGCTTCAACACTTACTTTAGCGATTTTTAAATTAAGCGTATTTATTGAATAAACCCTTTAAATTGAACCTACTCTATATTTCACACCAAACTTCAAACCAACTATTTAGTGATCCCTCACTGAACCCAATACTAATATCAATACCAATAATGAAATTTGGAACGACTTTTCCATAGATTTATATGAAAACTATCCTGATTTTAGTCATAATATCGCGTTTTTCAGATATTTTGATTTTTATAAAAATGTAGACAAGTGTATGGGATTGGTCTCTACTGGTCTATATTCTCTTGACTGGTGGTAGGACGCTAAAAATAAAACGATTCCCAAGGACCAAAAACTATATACGTTTTTGCCTTTACTATATTTGACCCACAAACCTGTAATTGTAGATAATTTAAAGGTAACAACACTATGTGTGTCGCATTTCTAAAAAGACTGACATATTTTGAAGGTACCGTCATGTTTAGATCGCAATCAAATTGGATGTCAATAGATAAAAGCAAAATTGGCTCAGGAAAGACAAAGAATAGTCAGTCCCTCACTTTAATGATCACTGCGAATCAAAATCCATAATTGTCTTTTTTTCCTTTAATATATATATATATATATATATATATATTTATATATATTAATATATATATCGTTGAAAGGTAACGACAACTCTTTCCCGAGTCTGCACAAGCTTACTTAGCGACGTTTTTTATATCTATTTTATCGTCCACCGATATGACGGAATATGATTTTACATTGATGGAATGGGAGCTCAGCACACTGCAGCGATAGCGTGAGTCGCGTAGAAATAAATAATCTACAGTAATTTAAGACTTAAATAGGGTGAATAGAGTTTCTTCAACATTTAAGATGATAATACTAGTGACTTTCATCAATTTTGCTCCAACATTATTTAAATTAACCCTCTAACGCCGACTGGGTCGAATACGTACCGTTTCAAATACACGCATTTAGACTTAACCCTACAAAAATGTTTGGCGTTAAAGGTTAAGACTTAGGCCGGCCGCACGCAGGATCGTCTTACTACTCGAAGGGTCACGACCCAAGTCGTGAGTCGCAAGACGATTGTGTGTGCGGCTGGCCTAATTAAGAAACGTCAAATCGTCTGAAAACTGTCTTCGGCCCCAATTTCAGTTTAAAAACGTTATAGACAAATCTTGAGCAAAGTGTAACGGACTTCGTTACATTCAAACGAAATCGCCATTTTTGTTTTCAGTCTCGTATAAATAAGAGTGTGTTTGTATTGTGTTCTATGACAACGTAGTTACGTTGTAATTGGTTACGACCATTTGGAATTTGGAATTTAGAGTTTTAATATAAAGAAATTTGATTCCCAATGACTCCCCATTCGACAGAACCAAATGAACGAGACTTCCGCGCACGACTGTACGTAATAAGGTAGCTTTCGTTTACATCTTTTAAATTATTTTTTAAATTTGTCTCTTAAATTTTTCTAAAGTCTAAACTTAAGACTCAAATTTATATCTGCGCACGCAGTCTTTGCATTATATCCCAGACAGGGATTGTCCCAAACAAGAAAACGGGAATTGTTCCAAACGAGAAATGGAAAAAAAAATACTAACAAGCTCGGTGTTCCTGATTTCTTTGACTCGACAATATCCCTTCGGTTACTGGGATCCTACTTTTCTCTGTTGGTGGTCATACTACCTCACCGACCCTTCGAGTCTGACGGACACAAAGAAGACAACCAACCACCATACACGCATAATCGTTCACAGTTAAATGTAGTCGATATATAATGACAGTATCTAAATAACTCTTTAAGATAAACATACCAACGAGGTTTACGAGCCAATCAAACTTCAAATAAGGGTTACTTATCAATTATGAAACTAAAACTACATATTACACTTAAAATCAATTAACCATTTTATCAGTAATAAAATTCCTTAAGAGCTTATTAATCCAATAGTTTATTACTTGATATATAATTATTTGAAATATGTTAAAGACTGCACATATCATTTCCTGATGTTAAAACGAACAGGGAACATCATCATGGAAGCATACAAGATTTTCAAGTTTCATTCCTAGGTGACTCTTCCCTTTCGAAAGAGTGATGGGATGCTAGTGAACGTTTTTAGTTCTTTCCCTTTTGTATAAAAGGTAAGAAGTAAGTTTTAAGTTTTTATGTTTTATTAAAAAGGAACCAAATCATTTTCCATAATACCCCCCCACCCACCCCGTCGCCAAAATCACCTCATTTACGGGCTATAAAACGAAGAGAGAAAAGATTGCGCTCTGATGACTAAAATTGATCTCTGATAAGACACGGGACTTTTTTAAAGACTCGTTTGAACACGCTTTGAGAATCCCAGCCCAGTCACGTTGGTCGGTTGATGGCGTTCAGGTTCTAGCAAAACTTTTCAACCCGAGAAAGAACACTAACCGTTGATTTAATTAAGAACCAAAGGACGATAAAGAATGAAAAAGAAAAAAGAAAAATTCCATTAAAGCTTCAAAGAAGAAGAACTCAAATAATAACAAAAGTTTTCTTTGAAGAAAAAATAAATTTTGTTTTATTACTTTTTTCAGCTCAACGATATAAAATTTCTAGGTTCTTCACGTTTTATTAGAATCCTTTAAAGGAACTGTAAAAGACGATAGATAAGTTCAACACTCAAATGAAGACTGAATAACAACGCGAACGAAGCGGTTATCGTCTTTAAAATCGCTCAAATAACGAACGCTCGAGAGAAACATCGAAAAAAAGAGGTCGTTATAATGAAATCTAAAACAATGAACATCAAAACCTCAACGTACTCACATTTTTCATTCCCTTCTGCACTTCATTAATTTGGGGTTTCCTCCACGCATGATCAGACATCAATTATTCACGGGAACCGAATTGGAAATCAATGGAAGCCGCCTCGAGGCTGTCATCCGGAATTCCCTTATGAATGAAGTCAATGAGTCTCAGAGGGCAAATTTCAGTTTGCGACACTTCCGTTACGAAATAAGTTTTAAACCTTTAATAATAAATAATAATAAAAATAATTAATTCAAAAACTTTATTCATAAAAAGAATTACATAAAATTGTACAGTAACTTCAAAAAAAATTACTTTTTTACGCGCAGTTTCGATATTTGATATGACGTTAATATATTTAAAGTATTCTTACCTGAATATGCCATTAGGAAGCATGGAAGCTTTTTAGGCAGAATCGATGGAATTCGGTTTATTTGTGGCAGAAAGAAAACAAAATGAAACAAAAAATAATAATTCACATTCATTTGACGATTTAATCTTATTATAATGTTCAAAACAGGTAAAATAAATGTCTACGTACTGACTCTGAAGGAAGAACTCCTTGGTCTGTGCATTCATGGGTGGGAGGGTGGGGGGTGCGTCTTTTTCGAAGAAACGGGATCGAACCCTTCCAGAAACATCGTTTTTAAAGACCACAAATAAAACTTTTCTAAACACGGAAAACTAAAACCATCTTCTCTACCATCAGCTTCTTACACTCACACACACACACACACACATATATATATATATATATATATATATATATATATATATATATGGACAGGAAAGGGGGTAGAGGTGTTATTTTTCTTGTCGGTTGCAAAACTCCCATTTTCATTGACCCTCCTGGACTGAAAGACATAAAAGGGACAACCAACCGACATTAAAATCACGACATCTTCTCATCGGATTTTGGTTCGTTGCTGTTAACATTTTTCAGATATATATATATATATATATATATATATGGGAATGAACTCAGAATGGTCCCCTGAGTTTTTTATGATACACACAGACAGTGTTCCATGCAGTCTGTGTGTATCATATATATATTATATGTTTTGGGATCTTTTTTTGTTGTTTTTAGGGAAGCGAGTTACACTCGTGAGGAAAAGGCCTCCCCCTTTTCCTCACGAGTGTAACTCACTTTCATATTAGCCACTGCGTGTTATTCTACCTGCAACAGAAAAAAAAAGGTCCCAAAACAAGACATCAATTTGAACATTTGTTTTAATTCTACTTTATTACTCCTGCAAATTTAATTTAAACTAAATTTTCATATGAGACTGGACTTATGGGACACCCTGTATATGTGTATATATTGCTGGGTTAGCTGAATTCCTTTTTTAAAATGTAAGGAGTGAGGAGTTAGTAAGAACCGTAACGAAGCCTTTTCTTCTTCAGAAGTGACCGCCGACTACGCCAATTACTCGGTGTTCATCATCGGACAAGTTCTGCAAATCCTCGTCACCATCCTCCTCCTTATCGCCATTTACAAGGTTCGATTTTGAGACATTGACAAACGCTCTCTTTCTCTCACTTTCAACAACCTCGCTTCGCTTCACCTTTACTCGTTTTAGGCGAAGCTTTAGTTTTACTTTTGATTATCCTCTTGAGAGAGAGAGGGATTGTATCGATGACCACGTGTGTTTTATTGCTTTGATTATTCCAATTAGGAATTAAAAATGGATATTTCGACCATAAATTCGTTAACGAGAAACTAAATTCAATTTATTTTCTAAGAAGGAATTTGGGCGACAAAAACAACTTTAAATTTTAATGAAACGTAACAAAATTCACATATTTTTCAAATGATACAAAATTCCAAGGACGAAAGCGGCCATTTTGAAGACAAAACGAAGTTTCTCACCGAACGTGAAGTTTGCCGAGGAAGAAAACGAGTTTTAAATCCTTTTTTAGTGGAAAAAAGTTTTCCAGGGTAGCGTTTGAATCCTTTCTTCCTTCGTCATTACCAAAATAGTGGAAACGAAATGTTTTTTATGAGTCAAAGTCTTCGGGCAATTTATGTTTTCGCTTTCCACTGACCTTAGATTAATCCCGAGAGAGTGAGTATCTGCCGAAGGGAAACATTAACCTTGGATGTTCTTAGCGGTTCATTTTTTATTATTGTCATAATGAGGGAGAACGTAATTGGATCTGTGGCAGAGATGGTAAACAGATCAGTTATATCCAGAGACGTCAACCTTGAAGTATGAAAATCCATAAGATTTCTCGTTCTCCCCCAATTTTATTATCATCATCATTATTATCATTATTATCATTATTATCATCATTATTATAATTATTATTATTATTATTATTAGACTTAACATCCGTGAGCGCTGACATGTCTGTATATCATTGTGCTTTTCCACATAGACCTATAAGTAGTACTGTGGCATTCATTTTGATGAAAATGACGTCATCAACCGTGTGACACGTGATTTTATCAGGAACGTCAAGAATGACGTCATGAATGTAAACTTAATAATAATCATTTAGGAGAGCCAGGAACTGACATTCCGTTCAAACAAACTAATGCGACTCATCGTTCTAGCTCTTCAACTATTATTAACCAGCATCATCCGGAGTCAAACCCCTGACCTTAGTCATTAATTAAATGAACTTTAACAAATTAAAACTTATACTTTCAAGTAAAACAAAGAATATTAGATGTGTTTGAAGTGTTTAAAGATAATACAATTTAACTTTAAACGAATTAACAAATGGTAAATAATTATAAAGAATAATTGGAAGTATATTTCATTGACATTTTAAGGTGTTATTTTAGTGTAAGTTTAAACGCTTTGTAGGTCTTAATTCAATATAACTTTAGTTTGATTAGGTCCCAAACACGTATAACTAATTGTATAGTTTTGGGTTAGTCATTATCAATGTACAGTTTCGGGAAAAAAAAAAAAATTCGTCTACAAAAATTTTCTAAAGATCATAAAAAAATTACTAATTGGTGATTTTCTGGTTTTCTTTGGATATTTTATTCTTTTTTGGCCACAGTATTAACATTTAAAAAACGAAACTGTCATTGTTGTTTAATAATAATCTTGGTAAATATTAAGTTTCGGGGACACCAGTTTTTTGGACCACTGATTGACCGAAAGTTGGTGATGTAGGAAATAACTAACCAACCCGGAACGACCCCACTTAACCTAATGTAACCTTCAGTTTGGTTCTCTTCTTCTTCTATGGATCGGGGTGGCCCTTTTACGGGCATTCGCCCTTGGCCCCTCCTTCCTACCTACAAAAATTCCGAATGTAAGAGTCACCCTGATTGGCCTGAAGTATGAAATGGGCGGATCACCAAAATCTAGTGTTCCAGAAACTTATTATTAGTCATAATTTTTTTTATGGTTTTTAGAAATTTTGTTCATAGGCGAACTTTTTTCTATACACTGTTTTCTTTACTCTAGTTTATACATTTTGTAAAGAACTTTAGACATAATTTATTCTATCAGAGTTTATTGGGTTATAGTAAAATTTACTTAGAATTTAAACATTAGTTAAACGAAAATATTTCAGGAATCACCTGAAGATCAGGGCCCCCAGCCTTCTTTAGTTAGCCTTATAAGGCTAAGTAACGAAAATATCACGACCTAACCTAACCAATCGTTAGGTCAACTGTACGACCTTGACGATTGGTTAGGTTAGGTCGTGATATTTTTGTTAGTTAGCCTTATAAAGCTAACTAAAGAAGGCTGGAGTTTAATTATGTTTCAATGGCGGCAGTCAAACGGAAAAGATCCGAAGAAAGCAGTGTAGCCTTACGAAATGACGTTTGTGAAATGTCTGTCACTTTTACAAAGATTCCGCCTACGGAGGCGAGTCTGTATTTCGCCGTAAAGCACCAGTATTCATCAATGAAATACATTTAGTTAATTTAAGTAGAATATTTAAATGAATATGATTTTCTTTGGTACTTACGTATTATCGGGACTACCAAACTATTTATTATGTATTTTTGCTCTCGTCATTTTCGTTTAAACTAACGAAAATATCACAACTTAACCTAACCAATCATCAAGGGCGTACAGTTGACCTAACCGGGCATTCAGTTGACTGGGCATTCACAGATCCATCTCGTCGTTTAATTTCAAAGATATTTAAGTGAAAAACTTTTCTCGTTTATTAAAATTTTATAATTATGCATAATTACTAAGTACTTTTATTGTAACCTAACAGCTTCTGGTCTACGGAGTTACTCGCTTTTTAAGAGCTCAAAAACTCTCCAAATGTTCATGCATTCGGACGATACCCACTAAAACTTTTAGGCTACGATTTTAAAATTTACTTGTACAAAATTTGGATCACCTGAAGATCAGGGCCCCCAGCCTTCTTTAGTTAGCTTTATAAGGCTAACTAACGAAAATATCACGACCTAACCTAACCAATCGTCAAGGGCGTACAGTTGACCTAACGATTGGTTAGGTTAGGGCGTGATATTTTCGTTAGTTAGCCTTATAAGGCTAACTAAAGAAGGCTGGGGGCCCTGATCTTCAGGTGATCCCAAAATTTTTCTCTACTTGGATTATTGAGTGTATTATTATATTA
The DNA here is from genome assembly GCA_023014485.1 of Bathynomus jamesi. Classification (NCBI taxonomy): domain Eukaryota; kingdom Metazoa; phylum Arthropoda; class Malacostraca; order Isopoda; family Cirolanidae; genus Bathynomus; species Bathynomus jamesi. The sequence goes on from JAJOZX010002870.1 coordinate 51,337, forward strand.
TATTATATTTGATCATATCATATTTAACTTAACAAATGTGGTATTAGCATGCAATGTTTTAAATAATTCTTCTGTGGTATTATAATTCTGTTATATATACAGGGTGAGTCACGACGAAATGTCATAACTTCGGGAGCTTTATAGCTGAGGTTATTCCCAGTCAAAAACTTCATGTGATTATAAGTCCGATTCGTAACGGTTATGGAGCTATGGATGTTTAAATTTCAAGCATGCGCATGCGTGACCTTGAACTGAATTGACAGTTAGTTACCGAACTAACTACGCAGTAGAGTGCTGTGTTTCACAGCGTGCAGTTGATGTTTTGTGCGTTCAGTATGCCTTTTACGTTTTCAAATGCCGAATATGCCGATATGGTGTATGTTTACGGATTTTGCAATGGAAATACTGCTGCTGCTGTCGCTGAATACCTGCGACGTTTTCCAAATCGAAGAATTCCGGATCGACGAGTGTTTAGCAACGTTTTCCGGAGATTGCGAGGGCGCGGTTCACTTTTTAGCGTTACTGTTTTATCTGAGCGTCCGGTACAACAAGATGTGGTTGAACAAGAAACCATTATTCAGATGGTACAGCGGAGTCCTCATGTTAGTACGCGAAGGATTTCCACACGTCTCAGAGTTCCTCAAACGAGAGTATGTAGAACGTTACACGAAGAAGGCGTGTATCCATACCACGTACAGCGCGTTCAGCACCTCCAACCTGGGGATCGTGCCCAACGGCTGGAATTTTGTAATTGGCTCAATACCGATCGACAATTGCATTGATACATCTTGTTCTGTGATGAGGCTCAATTTACCCGCAACGGTGTCAACAACACTCGCATTTCACACGTGGTCAGAAATGAATCGTCATGCCATTGTGAAAAGTAATTTGCAACGTCGGTTCAGTGTCAATATGTGGTGTGGTATTCTCAACGGTCAGCTGATTGGTCCGTTTATCTTCGAAGGTGGTCTTACAGGTGACATTTATCTACGATTTCTGCAAGACGAACTGCCGCCACTGTTCGAAGATGTACCTTTGGCAACACGATTACGTATGTACTTCCAACAAGTTGGAGCTCCTCCCCATTTTAGCCGTGCAATGAGAATGCATCTCGATGATCGCTTCCCTGGTCGATGGATCGGTCGTGGTGGTGCACAAAATTGGCCACCTGGGTTTCCGGACCTAACCCTTCTAGATTCTTATCTGTGTGGGCGCATGAAAGAGCTGGTGTACCAGAGAAAAGTGGAAACACGAGATGCATTGCTCCTTCGCATTTTGGATGCTACAACCCTCATAAAGGACAATTGTAATGAACTAATACGAGCTACACGCGCGATTCACAGCGAGCCGCGATGTGTATCGAGGCCGAGGCTAGTAATTTCGAACAGTTATTGTAAATTCATAAATAAAAACTTTAGCAGCTATTTGTTCGCTTATTATTTTTAAACATTCAAGCATCCATAGCTCCAAAATCGTTAAGAATCGGACTATGTTCATATGAACTTTTTGACTGGGAATGACCTCAGCTATAAGCTCCCGAAGTTATGACATTTCGTCGTGACTCACCCTGTATATATCTTAGTCTTTCAAGTAAATTTCGCTCTTAAGAAGTACTTTAGCAAAACAGAAAATAGATTTTTTTTTTTAAATAAAAACCCACTCTAATAGACAGAGTTTATTTCCACGACAGTTTCGACGCCCACTGGCATCCTCCTCGGGTGTTTCTGTATCCACCCGAGGAGGATGCCAGTGGGCGTCGAAACTGTCGTGGAATAAACTCTGTCTATTAGAGTGGGTTTTTATTTTCATTTTGACCTTCACGTAGAAAAAAGTGAAGTTTTTGCATTTAGATTTTTTTTTCATGTGCAAAGGCGTTCTTGCCACATTTAACTAAAACTGTATTTTGTAAAGGTAACATCCATGTTCCATATTCCCCAAAGAAGTGAGGGTTAGGGGCTCGGGCTTGAGCCTGAGCTACCTTAGCCCGAGTCAGTTAAAGGGGGATGACCGGCCCGCTGCTTCATCGTGACTAAGATACAAAAAAGACAACCGTCCAGTTCTGTATTTTGTTAAGTTTAAAATTTTTATTTTCTAAATGCTAATTTAAACAGTTTAAGTAATGCTTCGCTGTTAAGCATGTTTGTATAACTGAGTGCAAATAGTTTGGATATTAAACAAGCGGTAGCTCGCTATCACCCTCCGATTTTTTTTCACTACTTCATTTTTTTTATTGGTTGTAGATTTAAAATTATATTATATGAAGCCCTCATAGGAAGAAGTGGCTAAGCTACAAAATTAAGAAAAACGCTATTGCCCCCATTACCCCCACCCCTCTACTCCATTACCCTCCCACCCCCCACTCCCCCATTACCCCCACCCTCTCCCCATTACCCCCACCCTCACTCCCCCAATTACCCCACCCCCTCTCCCCATTATACTGCTACCGGTAGCAGTATATACAGTATATCACAGTATAAATGTGAAGCTCAAGATTTTCACGGCTGCGTTCTTTTCTGTAGTTTTATCGCGGTGCTGGGGCCTTCGGACCCAGTAACCGGTGACCTAGGACCGGGAAACTTGACAGAGCACATCGTCAACTCATGAGCTATCAGTTGGTGGTGGTTGCACAATTTTCCGATGTGCCATTTCGGCTGTGCACGGTTCCGAAAAAAGCGGACACACACACACGCAGACACATTTTAGCTCACTAGTATATTAGATGCATTATGGCTGATTTTTCCAAAGGATTTTTGGTTGTGGAGTTGGGAAATGAAGAACAGTTGAGGGTGGGCGTTGAGGAACAAAATATAACCATATAGTTTATGAATTATCATCATTATTTATAAAAGCAAACGCGTAAGTAAAAATTTATTCATTCTGAAGGTTAAAGCATATTTACAGCTTTATTTCGCTAACGCAATACATTAATAATTTTAAATAAATTTTAATTCTTATCCCTTTCCTAACTATGCACATATTAGAGAATCGGAGTAACTGTTTATTTTATCTTCATTTTCAGTTGTGCAGTTTTTGTGGAAAGTTTCGAGTTTCGGAAGGTCACTGTATTTGATACAGTATACATTAAATGTTTGTTATACTTCACGTTTAAGGCAAGGTCATAAGGGCCGTAAATTTTTGAAAAACCACCTATGATTGGTCACTATTAACCAATGACGGCTCTTCTCATTCCTAGTATAATTTAGTGTTTTGGTGCAAAGTTTGTGGATTGTATTACATTTTGGAATTTATATTATGGAATTTATATTTGGAATTATACTTTGGAATTTAGCTAAACTTATTTTATATATACACTCGGAGAGAGGAAGAGGGGATTTGAACAAATGTTAAGGATCGACCCGTATTTGACCCCCGTGCAGCGTCCCGCCTCATTTGGGGAAATTTTATGGTACCTATTTATCTGCCAGCCAGTCTCGTAACTAATACCAACCAGACGAGATAGTTTCGATTTGAAATGAGCGATGCGAGACGTAAATTTAAGTTTGTAATCAAAACTTAATCCTAAAATATGTACAAGAATTGACACAATCGCTTAAAACGTTATTAATTCTCGGCTAGGAAGGGGAATTTTAAAGTTACCTGTCATATATATATATATATATATATATATATATATATTAGGGTGTTTCATAAATGAGAACCACATTATATTTTTAATCCACATAGATGCCCGTGTTCGTTTTACATATTTATCACTCCTAGCCAAAAATGAGACTCCTTCGACAACAATAAGGGGTCCCGTAATAGTAATTACGGAAAATAGTAATAGTAAATCGGAAAATCCTTCCTGTTCTTGAAAACTGCTTTCAGCAGGTACTGTTTGTCTTCTTCCTTCGTTGTTAGAGCAGTATTGAATTTCTCGATGAGAACGATCCCCCGTTCAGCCGAGTCGTTCACCACAGCCAGGACGCGGACCCTAGCTAGGCCTGCTTGGTAGTGTGGGTCGCTTTCCCAAGACGAAGCGGGATTTTCGACGAAGGCGCCGTTGATCCCGAGTGCGGTGAAGAGATCCTTCGTCCTCGAGGTAACGAAATCCGAAATCTTTCCTTTGAAGGAGCCGAGGACGGTCTTCCCCTCCAGACGCTTCAACGCTTTCCTCGATGCCGGCTTGGCGAGGTTCTCTCGCATCCTTTGTTTCTCTTCCTGAGGAACCCCTTGATCGAAGAATGCCAAGCCGACCAGCGTCTCGGAGAAGTACCAGAGGTGTCGTTTCATGGCCGCTTGCGCTTGCTTGGCGACGTCGACGATCACGGCATCTTCCTGCAGTATTTCCAAGTCCAGCAAGAACTCCAGATCCACACGTGGGGCCTGCTCTGCTCTCGTCGCACGACTCCAAGCCTTTGCGTAGGCCAGGGCGACGAACAGGCAGATTTCTGTGACTCCTTTCAGCTCCCGCCTGGTCATCCTGAACTGGTCCTGAAGGAGGTACAGCTTCAATCCGTAAATGGCTTTCGCCATCCACCGCGCATGGTTGTATGCTCCTGGCTTCCGCAGTGGCACATTGGCGACAGTCTCTTCCCCGAGAAAGAGGATAACCAGTTGAAGAAGTTCTTGGTGGTCATCCCGCGGCTGACCAGAAGGCAGAGCTTCCCTCACGACAAGGACAGTTCGGTCCTTGAGACCCTGAAGAGGTCCATCGATGCTGCAGCTATCTGAATCAATAGCAGTGGTGATAAGAGATCGGTCGATGAAACCCCACTGCTCTTGGAATCTTTTGAAGATCACAGTCTCGGGCCCAGAGGTGGGGCCCATCGAAGACCGGAAGACTTGGGCCAGGACGATTTCGTACATATGGTGCCTGCATGCTAGGTAAAGAATTTGCTTCCCGAGGACCCTCCTCAATCTTGACGCAGGCTCCCACGTGAATCCCGGTGTCGATGCCGTTGTGTCGAATGATAACCCCTTGATTCGTTCGGACAGGTCGTGTTCCCGCACAAGATCAATGCAGACGCGTGCCGTCTCCGCTCCCGTGCCAGCTTGAACTTTCGGAACTCCAAGCAGCTTCTCCTGGCCGTTCCGGTGACCAGCACAGCAATCCGGTCCACAGATCCGTCACCTGTGATTTCAGGCAGCATTTTCCCGTCCCAGTGCAACACCAAGGGCTTCTCAGGGCAGAATTCTCCCTCTTGATACGCCTCTGCTGCTTGCTTCCGAAGCGACTGGCGAGCACGATACATTGTGGAAGAGAGATGGATACCTCGTTTAAATCGTGCCCCAAGGATTGCGCGACGACGGCGTTAGGACATCGCTGCATCACGATAAGAAATGTTCATCCGGTCGTACGCGACAGCCACATCCTGAGTGATGAGGTTCCTCGACCGCTTCTCGGAGAAGGACATGAAGCAGACGTGGAGGCTGCCAAGGAGGGATCATCTTCCGCAGATGGCGACGCCAGAGGACGAGGAGTTGTCTTCAAGAGTAGCAGCTTCTGTTAACCGTCTTGGCCCGCTCGAATTCCCGGTTGTCGTCTCCTCCTGCTGTTCCTCCGACGCCTTTCCTACTCTCCATTGGGCCAGCTTCATGTCTGCCGATCCCATACTGCTCTCTGTTGGGTCCTCCTGCTGACTCTTGTAGAAGAGCTTGTCTTCCTCGTTTGTCATCATAGAAAGGGCATTGAATGACCAATATCGAGGATTTCGTTCTTGAGTTCCGCCTTGAACATGTCCTCCGCAACACCACAGCTCTCCTCGGATCTGTTCCTGCTTTCACCAACTTGTCGTAACGCTGGAGAGAGCTTCCATTTTCCGAAGGGCGCTGTCCCGCCTCATAGTAGGGATCTTTGCTCTTTTCCAGAACACCATCACAGCATCCAAACAGAGGTTCAGACATTTTCTCCGTCCTAGGTTTTCCTGTTTTTGATGGAAGAAGCACTTTTGCAAGACTTGCAACTTCGTCGGCAGGCGGCTACCCAGGATCTCCTTATTCGGGTGTCCGATGAGCCGAACCTCTTTCTTGCTTCGAGTTGCCATGTTTATCTGCAATGAGGAAATATGCGAATTAGAAAAGAGTACAAATACGCAACGGTAGACACAACGAGGACAAAATTCGACAACTGACACGAAGGACAGAGAGCAGTGCACCCTTCCGTCAGGAAGCAAGGCAGTCGACTAACACTAGAACAGCTGAAATTAGAAATACTTAAGCAATCTGAAGCGTCAAATCTCGGGACCCCTAAACGTGTTCTGATCTGGTTGAAACCAGTTCAGACGAGTTTCCTCGGCAAAAGGAACAGGGGCATCAATGTGGATTGAACTTCCTTCCACTTCATCCATCAACCACACTGCCGTGAAACACCCTAATATATATATATATATATACACACACACAGGGTGCATATATATATATATATATATATATATATATATATATATACAGTGACATACACACACACACACAGAGGGGTCGACCGCAGGTCGATCCTGAACTGTCGTTCGAACTCACCTAAAGTATGTAAGTATGCACACGGTGTTTCATAACATGTGGGACGCACTTTCAGGATGGATTCAGGACCTGAAAACAATGAAAAAAGTTTATATAAACACATGCCCGAAATCGCTTTGTTTCCGAGTTACAGCCCGTTATGTGTTCCAGCAAGTCTCCGCCTTACCTTTAAAGGAAGTGCTCAAAATGACCGCCTTGCATTTGAATATACCCTTGAACACGCTTCGTCATAGACTGCCTGACGCGTTCAGACATTCCAGGTATTGCTCGGATTTTTTGGCATCCTTGTTCTACACGTTGGTGAAGCATTTCAACGTTGTCAATGGGTGTCACGTAAACGATGGATTTCAGATGACCCCACGGGTAAAAATCGAGTGGATTCAGGTCCGGGGAGCGAGCAGGCCACGCAATGGGTCCTCCACGGCCTTTTATCAGGGAAATGGCCATCCAAATAGTCTCTGACTACTCGACTGAAATGAGACGGACCGCCGTCATGCATAAACCAATACGAAGTCGGACACCAAGAGGAACTTCATCTAGTAAATCGCTTAAATCATTCCTTAAAAAATTGGAATAGGATTCTCCTGTTAATCTTCCAGGCAAAACAATAGGACCGATTCAGTTGTTGGCAATAAGTCCTGCCCATAAATGATACTAAATTGTTGTTGGTGCCTTGACTGGATGATGGCATGCGGATTCTCTTCGGCCCAGTGATGAGTGTTGTGAAAATTGATCACGTCATTTCTTGTGAAGGCAGCCTCATCAGAAAACAACACGGGGGATAGAAAAAGAGGATCGTGAGCACATTGTTGAAGGAACCAACTACAAAAAGCCTCTCCTGGTGGGAAATCAGCTTCAGTAAGGCCTTGTACTCTCTGAATGTGATATGGGTAAAGCTGTTGTTCCCGTACAAATCTCCACACAGTTGTGTATCTTACACCCTCTGCTGCTGCTGCTATCCTTCGGGTGCTAACACCAGGATGTTCCTCCACGCGATTCAGGACCCGCTCCTCCAGCTCAACAGTTCTGGCGCTGATTGGTCTACCACCATCAGAAACTCGCTTGTTGAATGCTCCTGTATCATGAAGACGCTCGTCTATTCTCTGAAAGGTCTTCTTATCTGGCAGACGGCGATTCGGAAACCTTTCCGCATACAAACGTCTTGCTGCAGCCGCATTACACTCCGCAAGTCCATACATGATATGCATGTCTGCCATCTCTTTGTTTGAATAAACCTCCATTCTCACTTCAAATATTGCACACCATTACTGAATAGCACAAATATTTAAAGTTTTTTTTCACTGGACTGCACTTATTCACGGTAAGAAGTTACGAATACGAACAGTGAAACACCGCGATACACCTCTGATTGATTGATGGCTCTACACTCACCGATATTGAAATGTGTCATAGAGTGTACGAAACATTACAATCGAATCGGCAAGGCCATACCTGAAATAAGTCTCGTACACACTCACAAACATTGTCGGCAAGCAGTGTTTGTAAACAGTTTGCGGAAAGAATTTCTGGAACACAAAACGGGCTGTAACTCGAAAACAAAGCGATTTCGAGCATATGTTTATATAAACTTTTTTCATTGTTTTCAGGTCCTGAATCCATCCTGAAAGTGCGTTCCACATGTTATGAAACACACACATATATATATATAATATATATATATATATATATATATATATATATATATATATATATATTTAGTGATGTAGGTCACATCCGCACATTTTCTCGCACCCGCATCCGCACTTTGGACTGCGGATGTCGTGCGGATGTGGACCGTTGAGATAAAATATCATTAATAAGCGGAAATTATCAAATTCTACTATATTAATAGAACTAGTTCATTGTGCGCAAAAGTGATGCAAGCGACAAGACGAGAGGCTGTTCTTGTATGAAGTTACTCTCTTGCAACCTACTTAGATCCACGTTACAAAGCTAAATTATTTTCACCTAGTACATTAGAACGAGTTAAATCATCACTTGGCAAAGCAGTTGAAGAGCTTCAATCTCTTGAATCTGTCGCTTCGCCACCCACCAAAAGAATAAAAGTTTCAGTGACAGAACCAACACCTTCAACAAGCAAATCTATCACAGAATCTGTCTCTCAGTTTCTTGAGTCAAGCAGCAATGACGAGACCTACGCGATGTCAAAAGATGTAGTAAAATGATCGAGAGCTATCACCAAGAAAAACGCCTGGCTGCATGTGACAATCCTATTAGTTGGTGGAAAAATACGCAGAATATCTATCCATACTTGAGTAAACTTGCAAGGAAACATTTAGCCTGTCCTCCAACAAACGTACCAAGCGAGAGATTATTTAGCAATGCTGGATTAATATATGATGAAAAGAGAAACAGACTGGCAGCAGAAAAGGCAGAAAAATTAATGTTCCTTAAGCATAACCTTCCTATAATTAAGTTTGAACATTAAACGATGAACATCTTAGTTTACTTTATTTTAATTACTCATTTATAAATATGCTTAATAAAACTTTAAACTTAATATAAATAGTTATCAAGCTAATTAAAGATCTCTTTCTATAAGGGTGGAGGTTGGGGAAAGAGGTCGGTGGGGTGCATTTGAGTTGGGTTCACGTCCCGCATCCTGGTAACACAATTATGGTTTCTAATTGTGGCTGAAACTCAACAAAATATAACGAATTTATTTGCAGACGAATTCACTAGTTGATTTCTATATTAGTTAGATGCTTGATATTATTTTATATGTTCAGAGAAAAGTACAGCAATTATTGTACAATTAATCAATTATACTACATTATAGCTACAGCTCTCTCTATATAATAATTTATTATATACGTTAAACACAACAAATCTCGAATATATCCTAAAAAATAACGAAAATGTAGACATCCGCATATGTTGAAATCAAACATCCTCATCCGCATCCGCATCCGCGGATGTGAAAAAAATGACATCCGCTACATCACTAAATTATATATATATATATATATATATACACACACACCATTTTTTTATATATCATCAAAGTTGTAAAAAGAATTGTATCACCGTAGAAGCTATCTTTTTTTTGTGTCTTGTTCTACTTCCTGTAAGAACTTTAAAAGAAAGCACCAGGAAAACTATTTACGGCATATAAAGCTTTGGCCAAAAGAGTTGGATTACCCTAAAACTTTTTTAAAGTTGGCTGAGAAAGTGAAACCTGGATATTACTTCTGAGTAAGGATGTGCTGAACTTCATGCCATTTTGTAATTTAAATATTCTTACCAAAAACTTTAAAAAAATTGGAAGATTCTGGCGTATTAAAACTTATTATTGCAAATAATAATTGCACAAAATCCTTCTGAGGAAGTTCACACATCTTGACGAGTGTTATTAAATTTATTATCACTATTCAAAATACATCAGTGATATTATACTAATTTCTGTTAATATTTCTCACATTCCAAAAACTTTTAAGGTGTTTTAACACTTTTGGCCATAGCTCTATATAATTGCATTCCTCGGCGTTGACGGCCACTTATTTATATATATATATATATATAATATATAGTAAACCCTCGTTCAACGCGTGTTTGTCCAGCGCGAATTTGCTTATATATGGAAAATTAAATGCGAACAATTATTTGCCGAAAGCGGAAAATTTGATTATACACTGTCCGCCAAACACACTCTAATACAGTAGTACTGTACGCGTGCCAATGCGCGCTCTAGTGTTTTCTCCTACATCTCCAACACTCCCGCATCTTCCTCCCTCTCGCGTCACCCCTCGCATCACCCTTTGTCTCAGTCCGGCTAACGCGTTAAGTTCAGTGAAGTTGTGTTGGATTGTTTTTGTCGTATTTTGCCGTTGTTTTGCTATTACCCTTAGACAGCAGTATGGCACCAAAATGTAAAGCATCTGCAAATGATAGTGAAGAGAAGAAAAGTCGTAAGTTTATGTATGACATTAGCCGAAAAAATAAAGATTCTAGATACGTTGCGTGGTGGTATGAGCATATAACATTACTTGGCCGCGAGTATCACGTGAATTAATTTACCATACGCACCATCCGAAAGAGTGAAGAAAAGATGCTTGCTATTTTCGTTTAATATATTTTTATTTATCATATGTAAATATCATTATGTTTATGATTTTATTATGTTCTTATTTCATATGCACTATAGGTAGGGAAATTCATTTATATGTGAATAAAAATCTACGTATCTAAGTATTAATGCGAAACTTTATGCGGCCGCGTTCACGTACGTATCTCCATTTATCCCATAAGCCTAAGGTATTAAGTTGTCCAACGCGGATGTACCTAATACGCCGTTCTCTAGGAACCTAACCCCGGCGTTGAACAAGGGTTTACTATATATATATATATATATATATATATATATATATATATATATGTGTGTGTGTGTGTGTGTATATAGGATCACGTGAAGCTCAGAGTCCCCAGCCTTCATTAGTTAGCCTTATAAGGCTAGCTAACGAAAATATCACGACTTAACCTAATCAATCGTTAGGTCATCTGTATGCCCTTGACGATTGGTTAGGTTAAGTCGTAATATTTTCGTTAGTTAGCCTTATAAGGCTAACTAATGAAGGCTGGGGGCTCTGAGCTTCAGGTGATCATATATATATATATATATATATATATATATATACAACTCCTCTCCTTAACCCCCACATATATATGACGCGTTCGGTGGAGAAGGGGCGAACGCAACATTTTCGAATTATGCCACAAAATGCAGTTAAAGTTTGTAAACTTTAAACCTTTGTATTTTTCCGGTTTATTGAAATGTTGTATGAATTTGAACACATATTTGAGTAAAATATTGTTGTGTAATATGTCGATATAATAAAACGCCAAGAAATTTTACAATATTATTTATTGATAGCTTCTGATGTTAACTGGTGTAATCCATTATTTGGTCCTCTTCGTCGAATGTTGTATTACCTGCTTCAACTGTTTCGGTTTCTTCCAGTTCCTTTAACAATCTTGTATAATAGTTCACTGCAGTTGCAGGCATTAGGTCTGATAATTCTTTGAGATCATTTATTTTTTCCTTAGTTATTGGCAGCAATTGGGAATACTTTGGTTGCAGTGTCTGCTGGGCTAGATTGAATAAACTGACACTGTAGGATTTTTTCCCTTTCTGCAGTCTGACGGGATGGCTATTATCTGGGGTTGTGCGGTATGCAGTAGTTATTACGTAGCCTTCTTTGTGTTGAAAGTAAAATATTAACTTTCTTGCATCTGTAAATTTAGTAGTTGTTGATTTCCTAATGACAATGCACGTTTTTAGGACGTCAAAATCGAGAAAATCAGCCTGTTTCATTTCTACAACTAGGAAGCGCTGCGAAACGGCTGTAGTTATGGCCGTAACATAATCTTTTTTGGTGTAAATAATATTGCTGTAATTATTTTTTATATTTTGTTCAATTTGGCCAAATTGAGCATCACAGGGCATTGTCGAGTGACCAGAAAGTAGATAGATGTGTTCAATGTGAAGCAATGATGCGGAGTGAATTTCTCTGAGATACATTAAAACCTAAATTTTACCGTGAAAGAGTGCAGACTAACATCTAATTTTTTGCATAGGTAAAACAAAGGTTTTAAAGGATAATTATACGACAAAAAACTCATTTTTCGAATTTTGTGGCGTTCGCCCCTTCTCCACCGAACGCGTCATATCATAACCCCTAAAATACAATGTAAACTATGTTTGTTTGTTTAACTATTCTAGGCTGCATTAACATAGAACCTTATTTTAGGTGTAATAAAACATAGCTTAAAAAATTAAATCGTCTATTTCTCAAGTTTTAATTGGTACTGTATCAAAGAAAACGTTAGAGGCTATGCGCAGATTAGTGTTATAGAATTAAAGCATTTTTAATGAATCTTTTGCAATAATAAAAAATTGCAAACATTTTTATAAATAAGCAATAGGTAATTATGCTTCATAGGTTTACATTCATTATAGGTAGATCATTGTTAGAGTTTGTTGTAATTCAAACAAATGAGTTTAGAGAAAAACGTTGCGTGCGAAAACACGCAATTAGGGGGGAATAGGAAGAGCCGTCGTACTGGCCAATCACGGTTGGTTTTTCAAATGTTTGCGGCTTTTACAGCCCTATCATTTATAATCAATATTATGAGCATGAAAATAAAATGGTATAACAAATACTTAATTTATATTGTACATAATTAAAAGAGCCGAAGGCTATTTCCCATTCAATAATGTTTTTGATAAATTTTAAGTGTTTTTCAAAGTCTTTCTTCGACGATATTTTTCCACAACACGACATTCATTTCTGGCCGTTTGATATTCGTATCTCGCTTAAAATTCTCGTTTGTCTCTAGCACTACTTAAATGTGTCACCTTCAACTGATCTTTCTTAGTTTTCTAGAAACTTTGATGAAATAATGTAAAACCTGAATTTAGTATTAATAAAATCTCGCAACCTTGATTCGGTTGGTTGGAGAATAAATTCTTATCAATTATTTCCAAACAAAAACCTTTTTACTCGTGAAATAAATAATATCAACCGGAATAAATTCTTGCGTCATGGTTAGATTCGACGTCATATCTCTATTTACAAATATTTCCTTGAATCGGATCAAGTAAAGATAAGCACCCCCAAGTTTTTTAGTTAGCTTTATAAGGCTAAGTAACGAAAATATCACGACTTAACCTAACCAATCGTTAGGTCAACTGTACGCCCTTGACGATTGGTTAGGTTAGGTCGTGATATTTTTGTTAGTTAGCCTTATAAAGCTAACTAAAAAAGGTTGAGGGTGCTTATCTTTACTTGATCCCTTGAATCATCTAATTTACTATGCATCCTTTTCTAAAATTTTATGTTTAATAATGAATACGTACGAGTATTCTAAACAGACAGACTGGGTGGTAAGCAATGGGGTGCCCCATAAGTCCAACCTTTACTTATGTATTCTCGTTTCTATGAGATAAAATGGGTTGAATGAATGCCCAACCCATTTGCGTAAAGATGTCACTTGGATGAATTATTTTTATTATTTAAATCGGAAGTTTATCCTCACCTTTGTCTTAATTAACTACTTAACCCTCTAACGCCGACTGGGCCGAATACGTACCGTTTCAAATACACGCATTTAGACTTAACCCTACAAACACGTTCGGCGTTAAAGGGTTAAATTCTAAACACTGAAAGATAAGATTCACATCATATGGAAAATACTTACTCTTTTCTAATCTTTGATATTAATATTATACTGTAAAAAAATAAGTTTTTCGTGTCACTTTACCCAAAATCATCATTTGCGCAGTTAACCATTAAATTTTTCTCCTTCATACCTTCGGGCTATGTCGTGGTCGTGTCATAGCACCACTTCTTGTTAGATTAGCGAAGTTAAACGACAATGGATCTGAGTAGTAATGGGATAGGTGACTATACTGATGATGTGGCGACCCGTGGTTCGGATTCCACGTAAAGCTATAGGTCCTCTCCATCACGTGACCTTTGTCGTTACGAAGGTGGTTAAGCAACCCCCGAAACTCTCCTTCATACCATTGTTTTATTAACTTAATTTCCACCTTCACTAACAAAGTGTTTAAGATTTGCATCTTGAATTAGGATTCCCTCATTAAGGATTCCTCCATTAAGGATTCCCCCATACAGGAATTCCCCCATTAAGCATTGCAGAACAGTTTGTGGTACTTTTCCATTATACCCCGCAATTTTTTCTTTCCTGGTTAGGTCAACTGTACGCCCTTCACAATTGGTTAGGTTAAGTCGTGATATTTTCGTTAAAATATTCGTTAGTTTTAATGAAAATATCACGACTTAACCCTAACCAATTGCCAAGGGCGTACAGTTGATCTAACCGGGAAAGAAGAAATTGTGGGGTATAACGGGAAAGTACCCAGTTTTTCCTCTGAACTTGATTTACTCTGAATTATTTAAACTCAGTTTAACTTAATTAATTTAACTTAATTTAAATTTCTAGGTTTAAATTATTTTATTTAAAAAAAAAAATTGAAGTCGTTCAAATGCAACAAATATACAGGGTGTTCCTAAATTATCTTTTCTATTTTGAATGTAAATTAAAAAATAACTAAGACATACAAGCATGCAGTTTGTACCATCTTGTAGCCCAACTCGGAGTTTTACTTGACATGTCAGTAGACATGTTCAAAAGTTATGGCGACTGTCAAATTGGTACAACTTTAACTGCATTTTCTAGCGTTTTTTACTTTTGTCGTTTAGCCACTTCTTCCTCGGAGAGCCTCATATAATTAATTTCCGACATGCGCCTATAAGTTCGTTTGTGCGTCCTAAACTAATTCATTTTACTCATATTCAGTCTGCATCGAGGCCGATGTCGTAACACCGATTTCCGTCGATCAGCGATGTTAAACGACAGCGGGTCTTGGTTGTAGTTCGATGGGGGACCGCCCTCTTCGTCCGGATTATGTAGCGACCCGTAATTCGAATCCCACGTATAAAGATGTAGGTCCCCTCCGTCGTATGCCCTTGGACGTTGCGAAGAAGGTTAAACAATCCAATGAAAGAACTTCAACTATAGGTTCATTCGCGTATTCTACAGGGTGTCCACAATATCTTGTCACCCCCAATAAAATACTAACTTATTTTCGTTTTTCTTTTAGACCCATTTGAAATGTATGATAACAGCAACTATACGATTGGACAACGCATATTGGCTAGTACCTCGGTCCATGAGCGACCACGTAATGGAAAAACCATTGAAAATAGTCGTGCAGACTTTCAGGACCGATTAAATGATACAGCTCCTTTTGAGGAGTTATGATTGAATCGGTCTTGGAAGGCTGCACGAATATTTTCAATGGTTTTGCCATTACGTAGTCGCTCATGGACCCAGGTACTAGCAAATATTCGTTGCCCAATCGTATAGTTGCTACTATCACACATTTTAAATGGGTCCTAAAGAAAAACGAAACTCAGTTAGTATTTTACTGGAATGACAAGATATTGTAGACACCCTGTAGTTAATACACACTTTTTACTCATGATATTTACTTAATGATAACTACCTGTGAAGTGAAGTACTTTATCCGTTATTCAATGTGAGAAGTTGAGAACCCGCCAAAGTCTAACGTTTAATGGCAAAATGAAATATATAAAAATAAATAAATATTTACTTTGTGAACTTAAGTGTAAAAGTAATATTTATTTCGTATTACAATAAGAGACCATTAATATAATAGATATTAAAATATACAGACAATAAACGTATTCCTCAAAGTCATAAGAGAAATACCTATTTTGAAAGTAATAAAAAGGTGTGATTTTATCGGATCAATACACATTTTTTGCACAGGGAGAAAATTTTTTTATTACTTGGGTTTCTGCTCTCATGATTCGATGATACGCTATAGATAGACAGTCCAGTGGTGGCTAACGTATGGCACGCGATCAAATTTGTGGATTTCATACATTCAAAGAAATTGTTAGTGATGTAGCGGATGTCATTTTTTTCACATCCGCGGATGCGGATGCGGATGAGGATGTTTGATTTCAACATCCGCGGATGCGGATGTCTACATTTTCGTTATTTTTTAGGATATATTCGAGATTTGTTGTGTTTAACGTATATAATAAGTTATTATATAGAGAGAGCTGTAGCTATAATGTAGTATAATTGATTAATTGTACAATAATTGCTGTACTTTTCTCTGAACATATAAAATAATATCAAGCATCTAACTAATATAGAAATCAATTAGTGAATTCGTCTGCAAATAAATTCGTTATATTTTGTTGAGTTTCAGCCACAATTAGAAACCATAATTGTGTTACCAGGATGCGGGACGTGAACCCAACTCAAATGCACCCCACCGACCTCTTTCCCCAACCTCCACCCTTATAGAAAGAGATCTTTAATTAGCTTGATAACTATTTATATTAAGTTTAAAGTTTTATTAGGCATATTTATAAATGAGTAATTAAAATAAAGTAAACTAAGATGTTCATCGTTTAATGTTCAAACTTAATTATACTGTAGGAAGGTTATGCTTAAGGAACATTAATTTTTCTGCCTTTTCTTCTGCCAGTCTGTTTCTCTTTTCATCATATATTAATCCAGCACTGCTAAATAATCTCTCGCTTGGTACGTTTGTTGGAGGACAGGCTAAATGTTTTCTCGCAAGTTTACTCAAGTATGGATAGATATTCTGCGTATTTTTCCACCAACTAATAGGATTGTCACATGCAGCCAGGCGTTTTTCTTGGTGATAGCTCTCGATCATTTTTACTACATCTTTTGACATCGCGTAGGTCTCGTCATTGCTGCTTGACTCAAGAAACTGAGAGACAGATTCTGTGATAGATTTGCTTGTTGAAGGTGTTGGTTCTGTCACTGAAACTTTTATTCTTTTGGTGGGTGGCGAAGCGACAGATTCAAGAGATTGAAGCTCTTCAACTGCTTTGCCAAGTGATGATTTAACTCGTTCTAATGTACTAGGTGAAAATAACTTAGCTTTGTAACGTAGATCTAAGTAGGTTGCAAGAGAGTAACTTCATACAAGAACAGCCTCTCGTCTTGTCGCTTGCATCACTTTTGCGCACAATGAACTAGTTCTATTAATATAGTAGAATTTGATCATTTCCACTTATTAATGACGTTTTATCTCAACGGTTCACATCCGCACGACATCCGCAGTCCAAAGTGCGGATGCGAGAAAGTGTGCGGATGTTCCGCGGATGCGGATGCGGATGTGACCTACATCACTAGAAATTGTTATCCAAAAAATGATTGTAAAATAATGGATTTAACGTTTATAATTTGGTGTAATATATATAAACTTTGGTGGGCAAGCGAATTTTTTTTTATGGTTTACATTGGTTTTTTTAGGCACGCAACTGTAAAAAGGTTCGCCACCCCTGGACTATACCCAGTGTTGTTTCTCTAACCCATAAAAAAAATAAAAATAAAAAAAATCATACGAGTTTCGGGTACGCCCGCACCACCCTCAACTCTCACGCCACCTGTAGGTCCACTGTACGTGAAATGAATGATGATAAGCAAATAAAAAAAAGAATAACAAAAACGGGCAGTGAATAAATAATACAAGTGGGGGGAATAAAGCGGAAAGTTCGAGGGAGTTAAATAAAATTTATGACGTCATTTCCGTCAAACTAAATGCCACAATATAAGCCACGTATATCCAAAACTATATTGATGTAACTGCGCATTATACGCGATGTAATCCATAAGATGAATATGTATATAAAAATTATTATATTTATTACGAGTTACTAAAATCCATGTTGCTCAGAAGGCGACAATATCGCTACGAAATAATTATATCAAATTGACCATTGAAATTTTTATTTATAAAAGAATTTGCCACCTTTAAATTACGTATAGGTTACCGTAACTTAGGGAAGGCTAGGTTAGGTTAAGCGTAAAGTAAGGTTAATTTAAACTAGAGGAGAAGCGTAGATAACCCGTGGTCTTCGGTTGTTCGAAGGAGTGCCGTGACTAACTTTATTTTGCAGGAGAACGCGGATATGATGTGGCCTTACTTATGTTGGTTGTCACTCAATTTACTTCTGGAGGGATTCGGTTGCTTAATCTTGGTTTACACGAACCCAGATATAGCCACAATTATGAGGGATTTCATTGTGTATTGTATCAGTCTCAGCCTTTCAGTAGCACTAATTTATTTTACCAACAACTACGAAAAAGAGGTAAGCATTTCACTTATACTTCAACGAAGCTAAAATGGAATTTCAACGAAGCTAAAATGGAAATATCATTATTTATTAGCAGAATTTTTAGTTTTCTGGAGTACCATAGTCGCATTCAACAATATATATATATATATATATATGTATAGAAACGACGTAAGTATAGAGGAGCGTTCTGCACACGAGGAAGAGAACCTCATTTTCATTTGTTCGTTATTTCTCTTCCTCGTGTGCAGAACGCTCCTCTATACTTACGTCGTTTCTATACATTAATATACTGCGTGGTCATTGCAGTTACATATATATATATATATATATATATATATATATATATATATATATATATATATATATATATATCGCGGTTATTATAAAATATGAAAAATGCCTTTGTTTAAATGATCTCGAAGTAATGTTAATATAAAATTTTGAAATTGAAGCGTTTGTTATGAAATAGTTTTGTTTCTAGTGAACAAAATTCCCTGGTTCTCCATACAGGCTCGTACCAACGAAAATGTTTTCCTCCAATCCTTTCGGCATTCCTTCCCTTTAACCAGTCGGAAAACGTCTGGGACCCTCCAACCTTCGTTATATACCCCTTCAACCTCCACAACGCCCGTGAGACATTTTTTTCCGTTTGACTCCCTCTTCCCGCCCCCTAATTTCGCATAACCACTAAAAAAAGTCGAAACATCTTGAATTGGATTGTGAATTAAATAGCATGATAATGATCAATCGATTCCAACAACAATACAAAATCTGCAAATTTTCCACGAACGAAACTGGGCCCATAAAATACTATTTCTGTCCAAATCTCCTAAATTTGAATTGCATAAAATGAGATGACAGAAAAATTTGTCTGGTGTGAATCGTGTAACAACAAAGGACTAAAACTTTGCCATAACTTTCGTACTACAAAGTAAATTAATTCTCGCTATTCAATATGGCAAATAACTTAGATGAGAATAATACAATAATGGCCGACTCGAGAAAAGAAGAAAATAAAGAAAACAAAACTATGAATAAAGACGTAAAGGAGAAACAAAAACGGTACGTAAAACAAACGAACGAGAAAATAACGGAGAATCGAATAGAAATACAAATATGGATAAGAAAACTGATACTGACGAAGCAGAAGCAAATCAAGGTGAAGTACAAAAATGAAACCGTTTACGGACCTTTTGTAAAAGGGAATAGCTAGCTGATTGCAGAGACTAACACCACATCTACGAAAGTCTAATTTTGCGCATTTTCCATTAGAAACACAAACATTGTAAATATGGAGTAAAATGCAAATTCCATGATCTCATTACCTGCAAAATTTACTCAAGATATGAAAGCTACAAATAAGGTAAAAAGACTATCTATCATCAATGAACATTCCTGCTAAAGTTGCAAAACAAATAAACAAACAAATAAAAAAATTAAAATGGGAACATCAACAAATCGAGTTTTTTATTTTTGGTTATCTCTGACCTCACAAATGCATGAACGCTCCCGAACCTCTTAACTATCTATCGAAATTACGTAAGAAATCGAAACAGTATCTATCGAAATACGAAACAAAAAACATTTCTGATGACGACACGGTAACGAAAACCTACATTCCCGAAGAACGATAAATCTGAACTTCAAAACGAGCAAAAAAAAAAAAAGAAGAATAACTAAGGACAATCCTAGCAAATGTACAGTCGGTTACAGAAGTCGGTATACACTGAGCTACATTTATCTTACGATCTACTATATCTCGACGGATACCCAAATAGTAAACGGAAACCTGAAGATGCTGTCGTAAGTTAGATAGATCTTTGTTAGTAATTAACGGGAAATAATTTTGAAAGAGTTCATGTATGTACTGTATATTAATTTTGTTAGATTTTGTACTTAACTCTTCTTCAGTAGAATTTTCCCTTGCCATTCATTTTTTAAATTCTTAAAACAATCTCCACTTTTTTTCTCTCA
This sequence comes from Bathynomus jamesi, assembly GCA_023014485.1. NCBI lineage: Eukaryota > Metazoa > Arthropoda > Malacostraca > Isopoda > Cirolanidae > Bathynomus > Bathynomus jamesi. The sequence goes on from JAJOZX010002870.1 coordinate 71,466, forward strand.
GTTATCATCATTATGACTCGGTGTATCTGTGACATTGACGACTACCTTCATAGAAGTAGTTTCAATCAGCTTGCGAAATTCCCGCTAGCTCGTTGGTCCGAGGCCAGTTGTTTTCACATCGGATCAGTAATTTTCATAAAACAGCTGGTCCGAATGGCCAGCGATGTTTTAACTTAGAACATTCGGACCAGCTGTCTTACGAAAATTACTGATCTGATGTGAAAGCAACTGGCCTCGGGCCAACGGGTCAGCGGGAATTTCGCACTCTGGTTTCAATGTTTTGTTCAACAGTCTTCAACTGTGCATCCACAGGTTCTATCCGCATCTATTAACACACAAGTGTTCCTGCTCTTGAAATCATTAATTGTTAATATGATCTTTTCTCTGTCCGATTTTTCTTCCATAAGGATACTCTGAGGCCTGCATTGGTTACGTTCTCCATCAATTATATGTTTTCACTTAGAGTAGTTGGTTGTTCTTACAGTAAAAACGTGCGCCCAAGACGACTGAGAACTTGAGAAGATACTGTATGTCAAGTTTGGCGCAATAGAATAAATACAATTCATACCTTCGTCAGCACGGACTTAAAAAAGGCGGTCCATGGCAATGAGAAATTCCCTCATTACAAACAAGACTTTATGATACCAAATGAAAATGCAAATTCACTACATAATAGAAAAATTAATTAAACCTTCGTGTGTACCAAAGTAGTGTTCCTAATTCTTATTTTAATCCTAAATATAGTCCATACCTGAAAATCAAACTTTGTTCACTGAAACGATTTCATTTGTAAAAATAATAAATTTTAAAATAGACTAATTTAAAAAAAAAAAACCGTAAATTAAAATTTTTATTCTAACATGAATTCCTTCACTGAGTTCACTCCATCTGTACCATTACTCAACTGTAAACTATAGCCCGTAATTACAGCATTAATTTATGCACGTTTAATAAATAATCAACAAACCCCAAATTGGGATAAAATGTAAAAACGTTTTCAGTAACTTAGGTTACTCCTCATCAGTTGTGAGCGGTCTTCGTTCGATCGCTGTTCTTTTCTTATTTGGAATATTTGAATCGTTTTAAGCCTTTCAATTTTTTATACTTTTTACGTTTTATTGTAACTGATGAGGATAACTTAAGTACCTGAAAGCGTTTTTGTACATTTTATTCCGACCTGTGGTTCCTTATTATTAAAACCTATTGCGTAAATGACAGTTTTAGTAATTCTGTACAATATTTGTATACATCCTATAACAGTTTGTCATACAGTCCAAACTACTGACGTTTCAGCGCTATTCACTTTTGTGTTAAGGAGAGATTACTCCATTGCAAAAGTTGTGTCCAACGTCTGAAGGAACACAAAGATAAGGAAATTAAATACTTTTATGTATCATTTATCTGTCACGTGGCGCAATGACGAACGGACCAGTGAAAATTTGACGCCTGTGACGTCACTGTGTCCAACGTCTGAAGGAACACAAAGATAAGGAAATTAAATATTTTTATGTATCATTTATCTGTCACGTGGCGCAATGACGAACGGACCAGTGAAAATTTGACGCCTGTGACGTAATTGTGTTAATTACGGGTTCGAATGTTTATTTACGTAAAAAATGAACAAAAGTGAAGGAATTCATTTTTATTATAAAAATTGTAAATAAAATTATAAAATCCATTAGTAATATTTTTTCACGTTAATACTAACCTAATTAGTACCGTACCTAAATACGTTAATCACAAATTCAAAACCCAACCATGAACCATCCCAAGCCAGTCTGAGAAATGGGGAACACTATGACACCAGAATTTAAGGGCCAACAATCTTAACCAAGCTTCATTTTTAAAAAATATATCATTATGATTAATTTCGCCTCTTCAGAACTCCAAAATGGCTAAATTTGCTCGAATTAATGAAATCAAAACGAGTGTTACTCTTGTTAACGTTTATTTCTTTCTCCGCAGCTGAGACGAAGAGAAGGGAAGCAAGATGGAAATATCGTGGACGTCGATTTCGGAAATGGGTAGTTTACTCATTTAGTGCCTTTAATAAGCGTATGAAGAAAGTGTGTTGAGTTTTTGAGAGCGTATTTGTGTAAATTGCTTTGTGTGCGAGTATTTGAATAACTGAAAGCTTTATGAAGCTATCTATTTATCTATAAACTATTAAATCAAAGACCAAACAACAACATTGTCACACATTTGTTACAAATAGCTAAAAAAAAGACCAAAACAGAACAGAAATCGATTTTCGAATAAACAGAATCTTATTTACAAAAAAAAAAAATAATAAAAATTAAATTATCCTGAATCAAAGATATTTAATTGTTCGCTCATTTCAAATTCACGTAAATTCAAATAGGTCACTCCAATTATATAATATTTAACCAGCTTGTTTGCACAAATAATTAATATATATATATATATTATATAAAACTTGGATTATTTATTTCTATGAAATATTTTGATGTTTTCCTTCGCGGCGATGAAGTGCGGCATTTTTTGCAACGAATTTACAATTCGTTTTTTTTTGGAAAAAATAATTGTAATAAAGTTGACCAAAAATACTCAAAATATATCTTTATTTTTGGAAAAAATCTCAGCTCAAAATGTTATATTTTAAGATTTACATAAATGAAGACTATTTAATTTATTATTGATAATCAAATAAAGGTTTTTAAGAGGACGTTTTATGGTGATGTCCGCGGACGAATCAATTCATATTTTTGGAGCGTTTAGAAACGAGCGGGGGACAATCTCCCCCTCTTCGGAGGATAGACAAAAAAGCGAGTAAGTCGTACTACCACGGCACATTTCCTTCGATTGGAACTGGAATCAGATCCGTAATTCATATTATTTTGGGAAGGACAGTAAGTGAATACGCTTTCTTATACCGCCTTCCTTCGTATTACGGTATGTAAGGGAACTATGAGGATTTTACCCTTCCGTATAAATTCAATTCATTTGGTATTAATTAGTTGTATACTTCAAACTTGTATTCATTACTGCGCACAATAATTTTATTAATATCTTAACAATGTAAGAAATTGTTACTGTCATTATATAAAGTGGGAAATGACTAGTTCTAGTTTCTAATTTGTATAACGTGGGAAATAACTAGTTCTAGTTTCTAATTTGTATAAAGTGGGAAATGACTAGTTCTAGTTTCTAATTTGTATAAAGTGGGAAATGACTAGTTCTAGTTTCTAATTTGTATAAAGTGGGAAATGATTAGTTCTAGTTTCTAATCTGTATAAAGTGAGAAATGACTAGTTCTAGTTTCTAATTTGTATAACGTGGGAAATGACTAGTTCTAGTTTCTAATTTGGATAACGTGGGAAATAACTAGTTCTAGTTTCTAATTTGTATAAAGTGGGAAATGACTAGTTCTAGTTTCTAATTTGTATGAAGTGGGAAATAACTAGTTCTAGTTTCTAATTTGTATAAAGTGGGAAATGACTAGTTCTAGTTTCTAATTTGTATGAAGTGGGAAATGACTAGTTCTAGTTTCTAATATCTTTTACTGGAAGGAAATAGCATCAACATTTAAATAATGCACCAATAGCAACTTAAATAAAGGCCAGCCGCGCGCAGGATCGTCTCGCGACTCGACGTGACGACTCTAGTCGCGTGTATTTTACATTGACAGAATTGGAGCCCCGAACGCTGCAGCGACCGCGATTTCGAGATTCGCGTCGCGGTCGCTGTAGTGTGCGGGGTTTCCATTCCGTCAATGTAAAATTACACGCGACTCGAGTCGTCACAACCTCAGTCGTCAGTCGCGAGACGATCCTGTGTGTGGCCGGCCTAACACTTTCAGATAACATACTCGTAAGCTATGCACCTACACTTTATATAATCTCTCTAAAACGCTTTACTTATATACAGGGCGTCCCATAAGACCCTTTATCCCTGAACCTTTTCTTAGTAGAACAGAGTGAGGGGTAAAGGAGTTAAAGGAACTTACGGAACACCTTATATATATATATAATATATATATATATATATATAATATATATATATATATATATATATATATATATATATTTATTTATTTATTTATTTTCTACGCACTTCACTGATAAAATAATGTAACCGCCTTTTAATTTAAAGTTGTATAAAACCCTGTACGTATCGATAGCGACACAGGCCTTCATCAAGAATTAATACGGTGAAAGCAAATCCCAAACAAAGTTCTTAACTGAAGCGGTCAGTCGAGGATAAACGAAACAAAGCTTAAGTCTTAGAAAATACTTTCAAACCTTGATCCCAAATGAGGAGTGACATGCGGGAAATTCCTTTCGGAATATATTTCACTGGATTGCGCCGTGCAAATTAAAGTTAACAAGATTAAAAGAATGGGAAGTGTCAGTGACGTATTTCTCTCTCTCTCTCTCTCTCTCTCTCTCTCTCTCTCTCACACACACACACACACACACACACACACACACACAATTATAGTCAGTAGTCCATCCTCTTCTCACTAAATGTCATTTCCACTTCATTCTTTGTCAAAGGGAAAAATTCGCGAGTGAAAAATCTCAAATTATGCAATTCTTAAAGCGATGTATTTTCATTGTACAATTTCCCTCTTAAAGTTAGATTTTTCATAGAAAATACCCCTCAAACCCACATTTGCGTCAGTCTCCTTTTACCCTTTCTCAAATCAGGAACTTTTTTGTTTTCAAAATTTGGAATTTCACTCGGGACTTTCCTACAGGGTGTTCATAAAGTCACGCGAGTGAATATGGTGGTCATTACTATATTCACTCGCGTGACTTTATGAACACCCTATACTTTCACACTGGGGATCGGACTGGAATGACAATGAGTAGGAAGGAATTCAGCAGTACTCCCAAATATTTTGTGACTTTCGATTTTGCAGTACATCATTTGAAGCAAAACGAGGAGTAAAGTTCATGATGGTTTTCAGGATAAAAACTTTTTTTTGTATTTCTTCTGAACTAAACTAATTCCTACCCTCTCTAAATGGCGTTGCTAATAATAGTAAGAAGGAATGGACTGTTTCCTATAAATCACGCAACTGTTAGTTTTATGCATGAACCAGAAATTGATAATCTATTTATTCAAACCTTTATAGGAGGCGAGATTAACAATTATTTATCCAAATACATTATCACTTAAATTAAATAATTAAGTTAAATTAGTTATCATGTATTTGAAAAAAACACAGTTATCTGTCACAAGTGTTGTTTTGATGTTAACCGCAAACGCAGCACGTGGAAATCAAAAAGCTTCAAAGCCGAATTGGGAACAACAAAAAATTAGAATTAAATGAGGTCGAGGCGAATATTGCAAATTATTATTATTTTCCTAAACTTCAGATTCTAATAACAGACATGCCATTTATTGAATCTTTTCCTAGAAATACTTATCAGTCTTTCAACTTGATTCCATACAGTTAACTCCAGCCTGGATGATATAGCTAGGAACATTTTCGCAAAAGAAAATTGATACCGTGTACCGCCTACTTTTGATAAGGAAATTTTAAATTTTTTCAACACTGTTTCTTCGTTTCACAGTTGACTGTGTCCACTTCCATTAAGATTTCATTGGGATCTATTAATGTCTTTCTTCATCTCGTACTTAAGTCTTGATAGGGACAGATACACTGCAATCAAAATGTTGAAACCTTTAACTAAAATAAAATTAAAAGGCGGTTTCCGGATTCAACTTTTTTTATTGCTTTAATCTGAAAGCGTCACTGAAAGTACCTCGAACTACAAATCGCTTAAAAAGAAGAGCAAAACATTTAACTGTTCAAAATTTACTTCAGTATTCGATTGCTTGGCGTTAATGATAAATTCATTGATGTTTTTCCTATATGAAAATCGTGGAGAGCAAACTGAGAAAGTTATTGTTAGTGATTTTGTACATTGTGCATATTGCATACTGCAAATAAACAAAGAGCGCTTTACTAATTTATGGGAGGAGAATGCAAAGGGTAATTTTTCAGATCACCTGAAGATCCGTCACCCCAGCATTTTTGAGTTATCTTTATAAGGCTAACTAACAAAAATATCACGACTTAACCTAACCAATCGTTAGGTCAACTGTACGCCCTTGACGATTGGTTAGGTTAGGTCGTGATATTTTCGTTAGTTAGTCTTATAAAGCTAACTAAAAAGGTCGGAGTGACAGATTTGTATAGGATTCTAATTAGACAATATCTTTCTCTTTCTATGGATTTCTATAGGCAAATAATCTGATTATAAGTCTCCGCATTAAAATAATTAATAATAATAATTATTATTACTATAACTGTTACTAACATTATCATTACTTACAATATCAAAATAATATACAGGGTGTTCTAAAATTACCTAGTAAACTTTTATATTACGTTTATATAAAAGTTTACTAGGTAATTTTAGAACACCCCTATATAGTCAATCAGTATAGGCTAATAGATCTCATATATGTAAACTTAATTTAACAAAAACATTTATAGTAAATACATTTAATTAAATCTTACAATAGAAAATGCATCTTTAATATTTACATAAAGGAATTATTCATTATCATTTATTTTATTAAAATATTTTCTTTAAGGCACAATAGTGAAGAATCACTTTGAAGAATCAATCCAGACCAGATTAAGTCAATCACTAATTGGTACATTTGAACAACATTTATGTTAAACACAGAAAATTACTACACATTCATTTTTGTAAACACATACAAATGTTTCGTAAAGAGAATAATTCAAAAAGTATGTGATTTTTCTGGTAAATGTTGTTAAATGAATGCAATTTTGAGCAAATCAAAGTATGTCCAAATCTGTGTCCTCTTTTATATAGTTTAATTATGTCCAAATCTGTGTCCTCTTTTATATAGTTTAATTTTTAAGTTAATTTCCATTACTTTTAAATTAAGGAAAATTTAATTCACTTAATTATTTTTTGGACTTGACTGAATATTTGATATAAAGGAAATGGTTTCTCTTGCGAATAGCAACTGGTTGACATCCACATTTTGCCACAGTATTGTAATTTATTATTATTAGGTTGTACAATAGGTTCCCAGTTTGTGACGCAATGATTGAGTTCCAAAAGCTTTCGCTACTTCTGTTTAGGGTCATAAAAATAACGTTATACGTACCATTCAGCCATCTAACTTACAGCCAGTCCAAATAGGCCTAACGAGCTCCCTTTTTAAACAAACTTTGATCTTTTCTTTATTTTAGAAATTTTTAAACTTGGCACCTTTTGTTCCCCATCAGCACATGTGAAGAACTTGTCATGGACTGACTCTAAATATGGAGGCTGTGGTAGCATCAGGTTCTCCTGATGGTGCTTAAAAATTTGGACTCTCAGGTTCTTACGCTTTCCTACAAGTCAGTTTGACTCGCTTGCAATACACATATCAAGAAAAGGATAAACTGTTGTCTGTATAAGAGTAAGTCCCTCTATCGACATATCATTGTTAATTAAGTAATAATAATAATCAGCATTTTTTTATGATATAAAAAGGTAGTCATTTATAATTAACCTTTAATTTACTATTTCTTTAATAATATAATTTATTTATTATAAATAAATTACAAATTGTCTCAAGTTGGAATTGAAAGCAATATTTGTTACATCTATTTTCAATCAAGAAATATTAAGATTGGGTTGTACTGTAGTTTAAAATCTTTGACATGCTGCCTCTCAACTTGTATTTATCAATAGAAAATATCAGCTCAACTTACTAACAAATTTCAAAAGCTGACTAACTAATTTGCAGTTGTTATGCTCAATCACTATTTTCACAAAGCACTTTTAACCATGTGAGATCATTTGTTAATGGGTAAATATTGTTTTTATCTATATTTTACCTTTAGAGTTTAGTGTTTCATTTCTGTACACAGTATTCAAAGCAATAATTCTTCTTCTTAATAACTTCGTAATAACAGAGATATGCGATTTGAAAACCTTGAGGGAAATCGTCACATATCAAATAATTTTTCCAGTATTTAACTCGTTTCATAAGTTTCAAAGTTTTTCATTGGCGTAATAACATGAAGCGACTTTCAGTATCTTCATACTGAAGTCGCTAAATTACTAATTTATGACCTATATTTCAGTTAAAGCCTTTGTTCAAATTAAATTTGGAAATTTGATTCATATTTGGTGCAATTCTTAATCTTTTTAAAACGGGTTCGCGACATTTCGTTGACAAGACATTTTATCGACAAGTTTTTGTTTTGATTTTTTTGGAGGTGTGTGGGATTATGTTAAATTAGGTTAGGTTAGCGTAAGTAATTTCAGGTTAGCTTATGCTAGCGTAAGTTAGTTTTTCAGATCAACGAATTATTAGAATGTCAATGAAATTTCCTGTGAACGAAATGAGTGTGTTGTCCATTTTAAAATATCGTTCCTAGAAAAAAACCAAAATTCGTCTGAGAACAATTTTCTTCAGAATTTAACTTTTAAGTAAACGCCAATTATATTTTTGTACGTTGATCAAAAATGAACCATAAATCGCTATAATTTATAAGCAAAGTGAGTTCGATCTGTGGCATTCGATAAGAAAATCATTATTAATAAATCAAAAGTTTAAATACAGCCTTTCAAACAAAATATAGCAGCACACAACTCACAAATGTAATCCGAGTTGTTTGTATTTCATTCCACCCGGTGACTCCATTAGAGTACGTGGATCTGGCGGTAAACATTTTGCTGGTATTTACTCGTATTTAATAACTATTTCAAAAGTTGATAATATCTCTCTAATAGTTTCCAAATATAAATAGAATGTCGCTTACATAATATTGTTAAATTATTAGGCTAATATGCTGGCGTATTAATGCGTTATATAACAGAAAAGATACTTATTCATGGCTTCTCTTTTAGAAAATTAATTTTTATTAATCCTGCCATGCTCTTTTTAAGAATTTGTGCCTTAAAAAAGCAGTCGCAAATAAGTTATTAAATTAGTATTAGAGCAAATAAAGGTCTCTTTAATTAAATAAGGAAATTTGCCAAATTCGTGTAACTTTTTCTTAATTAACTTGTGATGTGACTGACAAATTTTATTGGATATACTGTGTATATATATATATATATATATATACACACATATAAAGTGTCCCTGAAGTCCTGCTCCAAAGACTAATATCATGTTGTAATGTTGTACATTATGGGGGCAGGACTTCTGGGACACCCTGTGTATATATATATACAGTGTATATATTATTTCCTGTATAGATGAATACAATAAACTTTTAATTCAGTAGAAAATAATTTTATTCCTGAAATGGGCGGTTGAGCTATTTGCAAAATTATTACAATTCTTATTTTTTTCTGCATAAAAAATCCGCCTTGAAACAAAAGTCGTAAAAAGCATAAGAAATTATTATTTTTTTTAATTTTATTAATATTAACAAAAACGAATAAATAAATAAAATATACAAATTAGTAATTTTTTATGCGTCTTAAATTTGTTCGTAGGCGAACTTTTTTCCGAAAATGTATATAAATCACTTTGGTAACACGGTCACGCCTCAGTAAGGCCTTACGCGAGCTTACTACTCGTTCACTCAACGCGTTACAAAGCGATGTATGCGCTACGGATCATCTGCGGAAAAAAAGCAAAAATTTTAATAGTTTTGCGGATAATGATTCTAGTCGGCTTTCAACCGTCCAAGTATTTTGGTTGTGAATTTACGATTAAAGATAAACCAACTAACTCTTGACAAAACAACACGTAACTGCGTATGATTTCGCATCCAGAATTTTCTCTTAAACTCTATGTGCATGTATTAATTAACATATAATCCTTACAAGTTTACTTTCTCATTAAATAAAAGGGAAAACTCGCTAAAGAGTTTTATTTCAAAGGACAAAACCTATATTACGTTCGTCCGAGAGAGAACATTATCCGCTTAAGCGATACAAACTCACTCTCGGTAAAGTGTCACCGTACAAATATGCAAACAGTGCTTTTTAATGGAATATAAACCGTTCAGCAGTTTCAATTTTGATAATTTAGCATTGTTATATTTTGAGGGGGAAATTTTTATGTCACACTAACGTCAGAAGATTGCGGAAGATGTTACAAAGCGTACTCAGACTATGCAAATTCACAGTCATTTCGTGGTAAGCAATTTACTCAGTTATCAACGTTTGAGTATTGGTGCTACTGTAGTATGCGGTCTACCTACGATTCGGCGGTCTACCTTTGAAGTATAGTTTCTTATCTTGTTTGCTAATTGCTTGTTTACATCCCAATGTTAATCGCCCTTGACGATTGGTTAGGTTAGTCATGATATTTTCGTTAGTTTTAACGAAAATATCATGATTAAACCTAACCAATCGTAGGTAGACCGCATGCTACAGTAGCACCTGAGTATTTTGTAGGATTTATGAGAAAATCACGTAACTACATACTATAACACCGGTATGACGGGTATAGGCTTTCGATGGAATTATGAGGCCACGGTGCTGCCAGAAATTTTAGATAATGTAAGAACGAAATAGTCTCCTTGTGGTACCCCATGAAATTAAAAACAAACGCATTTCGTTACTAATCTGTTTCATTATATAAATAAATCTAGAAGGAAGCATTACTGACGTTTTATCTGTGAAACTGTTTGATACGTAAATCTGCCCAAGTGTAATAAGTGATAGAGAAAAGGCTTAGTTGGTACTCCACAGACGCTCAACAGTGCAGAATTTCACGATATTATTAAGCCTGAATTTTTTTAGGTAAGTATCTCGAAAAAAATAATTACTTACTTTAAAATCTGACCAAGAGTAAACTCATACATTGAACCTTCACAGTAGTTCAATATCGTACACTGTTCGAACGTTTGAAGACTTATTTAAGTTAATGTAAAGACCATAAGCGAAGAGAACATGATTGTGCATATTTCAGCACCAATGGAATATCTCATAGAAAATCTTTAGGCGACAAATTCTAAATGTATTGACAAAAAAATTTTGCAGTTTTAATAATTTTTAAGAATATTTACCCACGTATCTACCTGTTCATAAGTTATTATGACGCTCTGTTCTATTTTTATCGCGAAATTAACCTAGAATAATTTCCGTAGCAGCTGCGAGCTTGGAAACGAATGAGTGGTCCTTGTCAAGTGGTCAACTTTTCGGCAACTAATTGAATGAGTGGTCAGCTTTTCAAACTAATTACTACAGAACCTATTAGTACGGAAATTGCTATTGCAATTGCCTAGGCTACTCTACTAAGTAGGTCTAATATGGGCTAAGCGTAAATAGGCTAACTCGATAAATAAATAATGTTTGATGCTATTTAACTTCTTTCGTAATAATAATAAAGGTCGTATGACGAAAGGGACCTATAGCTTTACGTGAGATCCGAACCCACAACCCCATCAAGGAACACCCAAAGAAACGCCTTTATCGCTGAACTCTCGAGTCTTCCTCGAGAATCGAACCCAGGACCTTCAGATTAACAACCTTCATATTGGCCCTAACAACGAATATTAAACTTTGATTAGTCTAAGCTAATGGAAGATGAATAGCAATTAAAATTGTCTAAGGGCTTAGGCCAGAGCTTTCCAAACTTTTCACGTTGGCGACACACTATTTAAGCATAAAAAGTTTCACGACACATTAATTAATTTTTGTTATCAAATATCAGATAATTTTTCAGTAGGTGGTTTATCTTGTAGCCGATTTTGTTGATAGAAAAATCAAAATTTTCAAAATACAAAAAACACTAATGTGTCACGACACACTGTTTGGAAAGCTCTGGCTTAGGCTATTTACAGTGCAATCTTTTAATGGTATATTTTACTGAGCGGTTTCTTTGTAAATAGATCATGGTTATTTTATTTTATTCAAATTCTATTTTGAGTCTTTATCCTTATACAGTGTACTTCCAAATGTGTAGTTGTAATGGTTTTCATAGGTGTCGTTAGTACTGGTGCAGCCATATCACTATTTTTATCTTCAGCTTATTCTGATAGTTCTTTTAATTGGCAACACATCCGTAATTGTTTGAAAAATTTTCTGTGATAACTCTTGTACGCAAATTAGATTTTTTATTTTGTACCCTATTTGAATGAGACTCCTCTAATAAAACAATACAATTGATTTTACACTCGCTCACTGGTGGTCTGTTTTAAGAAAAAAATTTTAGTACTCTGCCTTTTTTATTTTTAGGGGATGCCCTCTTTTCTTAGGAACCCCTCTTACTAAAATACCTAGCTCCGCCTTTGATGTAGATCCCCTCTGTTATATGACCTTAGATGCTGCAAAGGAGATTGAATAACCCCCATCATTATTAGTGTCTCAAATTATTAATAACTTAACATCTTTGCATTTACAATTTATTTACATAAAAATCCTCATTTTTTAGATGTGGCCATTATAATAAGTTTTTCGTATTGTAGAGTTTATCGTTCTATTGAGGTTTTCGCAGTAACAAAGCGGTTGCCATAGCGAAGTGAACATTGTAAAGTAGTGACTATTATAACAAAATGATCTTTATAACCAAGTGATTGTTATAACAAGATGGTCTTTATAACCGAGTAATACTTTGTTATATATTGGTAAAACCATTAATTATATAATTTTTGGATTTTCCCAAATGATTGTTTATAAAACCGTTTAGATCCCCCTAACTTATGATAAGCTTTTTACCCCCCCATGTACCTATAGAAAAGCGTGCAGGTTGACGGACAGCAGAGAGGGACTCCAAAGAAGATCTGCAGAGAGAGAGAACACTAAGAATTCTCTCCCTCAGTCATTCGCTTCTCGAGAAAAGTAGAAAAAAGTCAAACCCAAATTTCACTGCATCATTATTTAACTCGGAATAAAATTACGATTGAAGATTCCTCATACATATACAGGGTGTAACAAAAGTCCGTTCTCATACGAAAATAAGATATTACAGAATTAGTGCGGAAACGCTTCAAAACGTAACCGACAGCTTACAGCTTGATTGTGTTGTTTGTAATATATAGTTAAAACTATTTTCTCGTTCGATTCTCTTCTATTTTATTTCTGTATGAGAACGGACCTTTGTTACACCCTGTATTATATATATATATATATATATATATATATATATATATATATATATATATATACGTGACGTAAGCCACGAGACCATCCGACCAGACACACTATACACAGGATCGCCGCGAGGGCTGGGAAGCCGGGTTAAATCCCCGGGGCCCGGACCTCTAGGGGGCCCGGAAAGAGGGAAGATAAAATCTAAAAATATTAATAAAGCAATTGATTAAATAACAGAGAGGAAATATAATTAATGAACATACATTTTATAGAGATTATCATACTGTATGTTTTGAATAGTGACTTGGACATATAATCAATTTGCTTATGTACACAAAAAACATTCATAATAAAATACTGAGTAAACAGGGGGGGGGGCCCATATACCAATCTTTCCCCGGGGCTCGTGTCAGCTCTCGCCAGCCCTGACTATACATCCTCAGATCGTGGAAAGGAGAAGAATGAAACCAAACGACCTTAATTAATATTAATATACCTTAACGAAGGTAATCCTGAATTCTCTAAAAAAAAAATAAAACATTATAACTAGACGCTGTTCCAACATCGTGGTCTCTGTCTCAAGTTGCCCGTTAAAACAAGTGGTCGTAATGTGCGGTGAGTTATTATAATGAGGTGGTCTTCATATATGATTATTCGTTGTATCGAGGTAGCCTTTTATACGATTATTCGCTATATGGAAATGATCGTTGTAAATTATCATAGTAAACTTCAGAAATGATCATTCGTTATGTCGAGGTAGTGTTTATAGATGATCATTCACTATATCCACGTGATCTTTATAAATTATCATTCGCTATATCGATGTGGTCTTTATAAAATGATTATTTGTTATATCGAGGTGGTCTTTGCGAATGATCATTCGATATATTGATGTGGTCTTTATAAATGAGCAATCGTTACGTTTATAAATGACTGTTCGTTATACCGAGTTGGTTCTTATAAATTTTTTTATATGGAGGTGGTCCTTATATGGATGCTTTCAGAATACAAAGGCGATTGTTATATCAAGACTCGCATTTTACGTAAGTAATAAGGCGTCATTAATAATATATTTAACAGTGACGTCAAAAATTTTATCAGCGGAAAGTTATTCAATTTATATACATAACTTAAGCTAGTTTGGGTCTTTCCTGTTTCATTAACTGTTTCCGATTTTTATGAAAACAACGTGATATGTACAGTTTTTCACGCTGATTTCACCCATTTCATCGAGAAATACTTAGGTTAGGTTAAGTTGGGCTTATTAGCATTTGATGTTTTCTAGGACACTGTTTTTCTTTCGGTATTAAGTTATATTCTTGTAAAAAATGTACTGCATTTTCTTCTGTCTCAGTCATCCTATATAATTCTATAAAATTAAATTTGTCAGTTATTGGAAAGTAAAAAGATGCTGAACTATAGTCTATGCTTGCAGCGGAAGAACAAAATAGATGTGCAACGCCACCGTTTAAAAAATAGCCTAACCTATGCTTGCGCCTTGCAGTGATTACACCGTTCTAGTACTTTTTGTAGTATTTTATAATTTACTTTCATTTCGAAAAAACTTATTTTTAGAATCAGCGTATTATTTTTAAATCTCTATAGCCTACGTTGTTTCAAACATTTGCTAGTTTCTGCACATTATAACTTTTTGGTTATATATTTCTCGATGAAATGGTTTATAATTCTGAAATCAGCGTGAAAAACTGTACATATCACGTTGTTTTCATAAAAATCGGAAACAGTTAATGAAACAGGAAGGATCCGCTAGTTTTGTGTGCAATATTTATTTCCTAATTATACAACTTCATATTAGTTTAAGTTGAAATGCTTAGATTACGGCTACTTTAAAATGTTTAAAATGATTTAAAATTAGCAAAACATTATTGTGTAACTATTAGTTATTGTGGTTTGGGTTACTGTTAAATTTAGGTCCAATTTGGGTCTTCTCGGTTTCATTCAATTTTGGTCTTTCTTAAATGCGGGAATTAACCAAAACTAAGATATACGAGTATAAACCGTAACCTAACTAAAATAGAAAGTAAATTATACCCACCTATACCCTAAATGAACGCAATATCGGTTCTTTTCCGTTTCATGTACTGTTTCTGATTTTGTTGAAAATAAGATATTTACTGTAGATTTTTACAATGATTTCAAAAATGTAAGTCTGTCTTTGGAGAAATAAGCGGTTCAAACGTTATGTTTGTTATTGTAATTTTGTATTAGGTCAAAAACTATAATAATGCAACTGAAAACTAATACAAGAGTTATTGTATTCTTTAGTAATATTGGCCTATGTCACTAACTATTTGTGTAAATAAATTTCGACCGTTATTTTTCTGTCTGGTTAAATTAATTGAATGTCCGGTTAGGTCAACTGAATGCCCGGTTAGGTCAACTGTACGCCCTTGATGATTGGTTAGGTTAAGTCGTGATATTTTCGTTAGTTTTAACGAAAATATCACAACTTAACCTAACCAATCGTCAAGGGCATACAATTGACCTAACCGGGCATTCAATTAACCTAACCTGAATGCCCGGTTAGGTCAACTGTACGCCCTTGATGATTGGTTAGGTTAAGTTATGATATTTTCGTTAGTTTAAATGAAAATGACGAGAGCAAAAATACATAATAAACAGTTTGGTAGTCCCGATAATACGTAAGTACCTTTTTTTTTTATTAAAAATCAGCAGTGAATGAAACTGAGAAGATCCTACAATATTTTCAAAAAATTTGAAACCACTTCAAAAGTGATTAAATTTGAACCATTTTGTTAACAGTTTGTAAAGAGGCAAACTGCCCAAGCTAAATTGCTGCGTTAGTATAAATGTTTATCCTGTGTATAAGTTATTTATAAAAGCCTGGTGGAAGATGACATTTCTCCTCTTAAAAATGTAAATATATTTACACTAACAAATTGTTATTTACTAAATTTTTGGAAAATATTGCAATTTCCATTCTTAACGAATTAACAAATACAGTTTACAAACTGCACATTTTATGCGGATGATAAATAGAAATTTTGAAGTCAGTGTTATTAAAATACAAATTATACATTTATAGTTCAGTATCTCTCGACCACAATAGAGAAGATGGTCGAATGTGGCCCAAATTAAGCAAGGGTGCGGATAAATGCCAAAACATTTAGGGGCAGTGGCGTAGAGAAGGAAGTCTAAAGGAGGGGGCCGCAGAAGGAGGTTAAACAACCCCATCATTACATTATTATGATTATATATATATATATTACATAAATACGCTAGGCCTACTCAACCTTTGGTTAGACTAACACAAATTATGTACGTACGTACGATATAAAAGAAATATCTGAAACATTGAGAGCCCAATATGAATCGGTCTTCAGTCCCCAAAAAAGTGACAAAGCGATACTTGACTAGGGTGGCCAGACGTCCTGCTTTAGGCAGGACAGTCCTGCTTTTGAGCACTCTGTCCTCCGTCCTGCGCCACCTCAAGCAGGACGTTAATTTGTCCTTCTTTTTGGGGCCTGTCTAAAAAGAATTATAGAAATTATCTTACGTATACTAAAACTCTTGGAGATGGCAAGTAAAGGGTCGAAATACAAAAAATAGACAGCAATTATGGATGTCTATGGTAAGTAGGCTACTTCCTTTAGTTTGTGAAGTAAGTTAATTTGGTTAGCATACAGTATGTTGTTCCAGCAGGAGTAAAAATGAATATTCATTTCTTTCAGCTCTTTATTTATACTGTATGAATGCATGTATCATGTATGTAACATATACAGTGCGTTTCAAAAAATTGAAATTTTAGAAAAACCACAAAATAGCCTTCATTACATTATAGTGATATTTGACAAATCAACACTTCTAAGTATATTTTGTATATTTTATACAACTTTTTATATTTCAACTCATCATTAAACATGTTTAATTTAGGTTAAAAATAAGTGTCGCAAAAATTTAAAAATGTCCTTCTTTTTGGAAATTTGGAAATGGCCACCCTATACTTGACATAGATGCATTCTTCGAAGAGAAATTGCAAGGAGAGTGTATAACAGACTTTGATTTTACCCCAAAAGATGTAGTGAGAGCTATAAGACAAATGAAATCACATTCAGCTGCAGGTCCGGACAAATGGAACGTACTACTGATTAAAAACTGTAAAAATGAAATAGCTGCACCCTTATACTGGATATGGAGAAGATTCCTAGACACTGGGGAAATACCGAGCATCTTGAAAAGAGCGAACATTGTCCCTATATATAAAGGAAGGGATAGATCTCGAGCAAAGAACTATAGACCAGTGTCATTGACGCCCCACTTGACCAAAATATGTGAAAGAATAGTCAGAGAGAAAATCTATGACTTCTTGGAGACTGGAAAGATTCAATGAAAATCAGCACGGATTCCGATCAGGAATATCATGCCTACCACACCTTATAGAGCACTATAGAGCACTATAACAATATCCTAGATGCACTTAAAGGCAATGAAAACTATGATGTCATATACACGGAATTTGCTAAAGCTTTCGACAAATGCAATCATGGTATAATGGCACATAAAATGAAACATATGGGAATAACAGGCAAAGTGGGAAAATGGATCTACAACTTCTTCAGAGAACGTCTACAAGTTGTCAAAATTCAAGGTGTATGATCATTAGAATCAGAAGTACGCAGCTCAGTACCACAAGGTACAGTACTGATCCCATTCCTGTTCATTATCATGCTAACAGACATAGACAATAGAGTAAATAGTAACAGTATAGTAACGTCGTTTGCGGACGATACAAAGACCAGCAGAAAAATCAGCGATGCAAATGAAGTGGAGGCCTTGCAGAGGGGCACGAACAAATATACAAATGGTCAGAAGACAACAATATGACTTTTAAGTTTTAGCACCGAGAAATTTCAACTCTTGAGATATGGTAGAAATGAAGAACTTAAACAGACTATATATCATACGCCAGAGAGACAGGACATTCAGAGAAGCACGAAAGCGGTCGACTTGGGGGTAATAATGACCGATGATGCCAAATCCGAGACACAAAATCAGATAGCAATAAACAAAGCAAAAAGAGTCGCGGGACAGGTACTAAGAACGTTCAAAAGGAGGGACAAGACAGTAATGATTCCCCTGCTAAGAACACTGATCATACCAAAGCTTGAATACTGCTCGTTTTGACGTTCCCATATAAAAAGGAAGAAATCAATAAACTAGAAGAAACGCAGACATTTCACAGCCAAGATTGATGGCTGCAAAGAACTCAACTACTGGGAAAGACTAAGTAAACTAAATCTGTACTCCCTGGAAAGAAGAAGGGAGAGGTACACTATAATCTACAAATGGAAAATGATTGAAACACTGTACCAAACCTCAAACTAAACCCAATTACCATCCAAACAACGCTGGCAAATAGGAAAGGCAGAATGTGTAGTGTTCCAAAATTAAAGGCCCGACAAGGGACCTCCTCAACACTGAAAGAAAATATCTTGGTTGTCAGGGAGCCAAGACTTTTTAACCAGCTTCCAAAGGACCTCAGAAACGTTACAGGGGTCAAAGTTGAAGTCTTCAAGAGAAGACTAGATGCCTGGCTCAAGACTGTACCAGATGAGCCGGGTGTACCTGGCTATGTGCGGTGGAGAGCGCAAGAAAGCAACTCGCTCCTCCACCAAGCCAGGCCTAGAGGCGGAGCCACCAGCTTGGCCGTCGTGACTGTCCCGTTCTAACGGAATATTGATGCTGTTTTACACGCGTGTGCAAATCCTTTCCCGTCTGTCCAATGTAAAAGGAATCACATTGTTTACAACCAATTTTATAGATAATGCCTGAATTATTAGTAGGGCTATTTTTAACTATGATATTTTTCACAATATTGTTATATGAAAATACTACATTAATATTCAAAAGTTTTAGTACATTAGCAATGCCTAAAAAGCCCGGGAAAAATGGAAATACTAAAATATTCTTTGACAAAGTACGAGTGTTATTATTCACACGATAGAAGGTTCGTTTTGCCTTAAGACAAGATTCCATAAACGCAGGTGGGTAGCACAGATCACTTCCAACACCGTTGATTTTTTCCAATTCGGCATCGATATAGTCCGGACTGGCGATCCTAAGAGCGCGGCGAAATATTGAAGAAAATATGGCTTTCTTGATAGCTGATTCAGGCATGAAGGAAATTGTTCTTTTAGACGCCCTCCAGGACGTGACGATCTTTGTGTGCTGCATATTGTTCCCTGGCTTCTTTCTCTGCACCTTCTCACTCTATTTTTGCTACATTACCATAAAATTCGAGCCCCCCCCCCACCTGGGAAAAGCTGGTCATGTGCCTGTATGTTACACACTACCACATAATTTGTAATCGCTCACCCGCTAGGTCATACTTCAAGGTCAAGGTCACAGCACGGGTCAGAGTGTTTTTCGTTTCTGCTCCATAACTTTTGAATAAATGAAGGGATTAGGATAATACTTCGCACACATATTACCCACTAACAGGTGATTTGTAACCGCCCACTCCCTGAGTCATACCTTCAAGGTGAAGATCAAGGTCACAGTAGGGTCAGAGTGTTATATATAATTAATATAATTATAGATTCTTAAATAGGAGTAAATTTAATTTTTAAGTTCAATTTCCGTTTTTACATTTTAACTATTTTAATATTTTTTTGAATGGACACCAATTCAGAGAGACGCTGGAACCTCCTTAATTTTACATTCATTTGAAGAATATACAGTGTATATATAATTATATATATATATATATCATTCCCTGACGAGGTGTAGCTTTGAATACACGAAAGGCCTTGGAATCGTTTTTCTTTTTCCTTGTGGGTTTGCAGCATTCATTCATTTCACGTGTTTTATTGTGAAATTCATCCCATATATATATATATATATATATATATATATATATATATATATATAAAGTTCATGGGGGTTTCAATCAAACAAACATATACTGTGTATATATACACAAGTATATATATTCACAAAATTTGGCAGTAACATCGTTATTAGTAGCGACGTTACTAACGACGTTACTCTTTTAGTAACGTCAGTGGTAATAACATTACTTTTCAAATTTAGTAACGTTTTTGGTAACGTCATTAAATTTTTAGTCCAAACAGCGCGTTACTAGTTATTTTTTTAAATTCATTAATATTAAACTAATATACTTAAAAATATGAAATAACTAATAATTAGTAGTTCCAAAATATCTAGTTACAAAAATAATAATTAATAAACTAATAAAAATAACCATAAATATCATAACTAATATACTTTTTAAATAGCAATAATATTGAAACAATAGCGGAGGAATGAAGTATTGCACAAAATGCGCATGTTATTCCTGTTGAAACATGTTTCATTACGTGAAGTAAGCTGTTTCATTATTTCACACTAATTGCTATACTACTTAGTTATTTTGGTAATTTGTATTTCGTTTTCTTGTACTGCGTTAGTCATATCCATATGTTGCTCTTACTTTGAATATTAAAAAGAAAAAAAATTAAGGTAATTCTTTTTGTTGCTATTCACCAACGTCACAATGTGTAATTTATGTTTTTTTTGTCCTGAATTCAGTGCTTGTAGTTCACTTCTGTATAACCTTGGTTAACTCTGGTTTTGCTTCGGTCCGAATTGTTCATTCTGACGAAGGTCAAGCTTGTCACTCCACTTTAGACCTACAGTTTAACGTGGAATCCGAACCACGTCCCACGACCCACCAACAGACCAGCGTCTTAACCACCAGGCTACCCATTTATCTATCAACCATTTTTTTTTATTGTATGGAAGGATGAACAGCTGGGTTTTGCTGCGCGCCGCCTGCCGTCACCGGGTCTTGATCCCGGGACCGAGGGATTCGTCGTCAGCGACGCTAGCCACTACACCACCGAGGCGCATACATACTGTATATATATATTAAAGTAAAATACACTGTACATATATTATATACAGAATACAGTTACGTATTTGAAAAATAACGAGTAACGAGCTGTCACTCGTTACTTTTTAAATAAATAACGTTTTGGGTATCGACACCAGTGCCGTCTCCAGGCTATCTGGGTTCCTGGGCACTCCTTCAGAGAGAGGCCCCTCCTCTATACCTACATACCTACTTTTCTAGAGAAATAGTAGAACACAATTCGGTGTGTAAAAGTATATATTAGGTTAATTAAATTAGTATAACCGTATAACAGAAACTCATTTTTAGTATAAACACTATTAATGAATGGTGAAACTAGAAAATATGCCTTCTGCATTTCTTGGCAGAGAAGTTTCCAATTACAATGTCAGAATCAAATGTCTTAAGTAGAT
This sequence comes from Bathynomus jamesi, assembly GCA_023014485.1. NCBI lineage: Eukaryota > Metazoa > Arthropoda > Malacostraca > Isopoda > Cirolanidae > Bathynomus > Bathynomus jamesi. Next base: position 92,777 of record JAJOZX010002870.1, read on the forward strand.
CACTCTCAATGTTCATCAAAGCCAGACTGTTCAATCTCTCCTGGCTGATAGAATTTCTCTGAGGCTTCTTTGTGGACGTAAGTTTAGAGAAACTCCGCTCCCCGTTATAATTTGTAACTATCATTGAGAGGAATATGCCGAACGAAATCTCAATGTTGGGAAATGTGCTCTTCAAAAGCTGCAAGTCCAACACTTTGTACATGTGCAATATAATAGTCAACAGACACCGATTGACTGAGTAGCTGCTCGTTGATCCAGTCAGATTTCTGCGCAAGCTAAAAATGCTGGAACCCAACACCGTACTCCTATATATTATCTATACTGTGGTTGAAAGCATCTTAAACTAAAGTAAACAAACAACAACGCTAACCTAGACCATGCTCAATATATATATATATATATATATATATATATATGCGCCTCGGTGGTGTAGTGGTTAGTGTCGTTGACTACGAATCCATCGGCCCCGGGTTCGAGACCCGACGGCAGCCGGCGCGCAGCAAAACCCAGCTGTTCATCCTTCCACACAATAAAGAAAGTGGTTGGTAGATAAATGGGTACCCTAGGTGGCCTAGTGGTTAAGACGCTGGGCTGCTGATGGGGCGTGGTTCGGATTCCACGTTAAACTGTAGGTCTAAGGTGGAGTGAAAAGCTTGACCTTCGTCAGAATGAACAATTCGGGCGGAAGCTAAACCAAAGGTTACCAAACCAAAGGTATATATATATATATATATAGTCTAGAGAATTACTCTTGTGAAAATGCCTGTACCTCAAACTCCACTGAGTAGCCAAATAGGTATATATATTTTTAAAATGAGGGTGAATCAGGCAAATTTTATTAAGTAATTTCAACGTACAAACAAAACATCTTTATTGCGGATCATTCACAATCCATAGCCACTTAACCTAACATACAACTACAATCTTACGTATACACTGAACTTAATACAAAAATAAGACCAACATAGCCCTTTAACCTAACATACTGGCATTGTAAACCAGCAGTTGTCTGAAGCAAGCCTGCCATATAGGTGAGAGGTACACAGTATCTGAAGACAGGATATTGCATAATAACACATTAGAGCTGTTTGGATCCTAGTAATGAAATTATATATATTCTTCTGGATTAACATTTGGCTGGTAGGTAGGTTACGCGTAGTAAATATAAAACTGGCACTGCACCATTTTGGTTCCCTACATAGCATACAAAAAATATTATTATAAGCAACAGAGAGTTATTCATAGCAGTTTCTGTATAGTTCCACCACAGATGGGATGTATACATTGCAGTACAGTAAGTTCTAAAAGATAAGTTTTAAATGATTCTGAACACATACCAAATTTCCTTACTAGCATGTTACTCTCTACATACAGCTTTTTATGATGCTTCTCAATATCGAGTTCATCTCGCAGCTCGTGAGTAATTATATGACCTAAGTATTTACGTGTCTCTTTGACAGGTATAGTCTGACCATTCATTTCAAAAGATCCACATGATACATGTTTCAATAGATTACACCTAAAAATCAAAATTCAACTCTTTGCCCCATTATAGGTGATGTCATTTTCTATACCATATTGTTTACATATCTCTAATAGTACTCTCAGCCCATGGGGAGATGGTGACAGAAGAACAAGGTCATCAGCATATATTAAATTATTAATTTTTTTCCTTTCCAATGACACAGCCAGTACGTGCAGTTTTTAGTTCATTGGTAAGGTCATCCATGTATATAGAAAAAAGATAGGGTGATAATATACCGCCTTGCCTAACACCATTAGTTACCTTAAAACCTGGTGGTACAGTGCTTTTCCATTTTACAAACATGGTCTGCCCTGTATACCAGAATGCAAATATCCTAAGTAATAAGTATATATTTAGGTACCCCTCGACAGAAGAGTTTCTTGAAAAGTTTTTGATGGTTAACTCTATCAAATGATTTTGAGGCATCCAAAAAACAGGAATCTACATTGCTACTTGACATCTTGTACTTTAGGACTGCTTCCTTTAGCATATAAATACCCATGTCAGTACATGTTTCACTTTAAAGCCAAAGTGATTGTCATAAGTCTGCAAGTAAGTACTTATTCTATTATAAATGACATATTCCAACACCTTAGAAAGTATACTGGCAAGTGTTATAATTCAGGGGTGTAGTCGAGGGGTAACGCGGTATAACGGCGTTATACTTCCTAAAATTTCAGTGAAGTAGCGTTGTACTACCTACTGTAGTAGCCATAGCTGAATGCTGAGCACTTACAAAGATTTTAGTCAGATGAATTTAATTAGCACAGATTTGCACTCAAACTTAACTGCGAAGAACATATCAAATCTCATGTTTCTGAGCATCAACGGACCACCACTTCATCAGTTTCAGGCAAAAACCTAACGTGACTTCATGGCTAAAAAGACACCGATCTGCAGATGATACGCGTTCCAGACAAGTTTCAAAGAAGGAAACAGACATTCGTTCTGTATGGAGCCTATTGTAGACTATATGTAACTGTAGTATCTACTATATCACTATGAAACTGCATTATACCCGGATACATACGACTGATACGAGTATCTATATGTGTGTGTGTATTCAAATTAAAAGTAACTAGAGCATGTACTGTATTTGTAGTTTTATTTACTAAATATATATTTTTTATTTTCGAATTAACTTTTACTATTTTTATACAGTAATTGTTTTATGAAACGCTCTATTAAAGTTTTGCCTGTAGCGTTACCCTTCCTAAAATTTTAGGACTACACCACTGGTGCCATTGGCCTATAATTATTCTCATTACAGATACTATCACCCTTATTTTTAACAAATGGCAACAATACAACTGACAAAATGGACTATGGCAAATACCCATGCAGGGCCGGATTAAGACCTTTAGAGGCCCTAAGCACTTAAAAGATTTTGGTGCCCCATATACTGTATATGTAATTCAAAATATAAACAAAAATAAACCATAAAATAAAATTTTATTTTTTGAAATGAAACAAAACTTACAGTAAGATGGAAAATAATGTTTATTTTTGTATACTTCCACTTCATTTATATTTGAAAAGTTTTCTCCTACTTTTTTTAATTGCAAAGTCTTTGATCAGATCCTCAAAACTAATCTTACGTAACACATCTGCTTCTATACTTAGTAGAGATAAGGCATCCAGCCTGCCTTGTTGCATAGTTGTTCTGTTGGTATTTTTAATATACTTCAACTGAGAAAATAAACGCTCAGCTGAGCAATTTGTGACCATTAATGTTAAAAATATACGAAAGGCAATTTCTACATTTGGGAAGGCACACTCAATATTGTCTTCTACAATTATTTTATAAAGTTCAGCATGACTGAATCTTGTTTATACATTTTTTTTTGCATTGAACTTATGGCACACATATGAGTGAAACTGCTGAAGCTCAGCAGAGAAATTAGTGTTCAAGTCCTCTGGGTAAGCATCAATCATCTTTTTACAACCCTGAGAATACCTTTCAATTTCAGTAGATGATGAAGTGGTGACATTATGTGGCACATCACTTAGAAAAGAAAATCTCTCTGCTATTTCTTTGTATATCTCTCCTCTTCTTCTCATCTCAGTTTCAAGTTTGTCAACAATTGTGTAAAAGGTGGTGATAAGAAATTTATCTCTGGCATTCAGATATACTTCTGGTGCATCTCCGTCATTGGGTACCTTCTTTCTGATACGTTTGCGAGTTTGAGCTGCCTTGTAATCAACATCTGGTAGCATTTCCTTTGTAGCTGCTGTATATCTTTCAAATTCATCTCGTGAAGTGCACAGTTGGTCAGCTAATGATCCATACAGATCTGCACATGTTTTTAAGTTCACATCCTTATTCTGTAGAACTTTGCTTACTCTATGAAAATTTTGCAAAATCTCATCCCAAAAATTCAACATAAAAACGAATTCTAGCTCTTGCATCTTATTTGCAATATTATTTGCTTCTCTTCTAGTGTCTCCCTTTTGTGACTAGTCTTCAGCTATACATTCTAACGCTTCTAAAATTTTAAGGAAAGATTTCAAAATTGCTGCTGTTGCCATAGCATGTGCCTCCCATCTGGTATCAGAGAGGGATTTTAAGACACTTTCATTTCCAATACAACCTTTAAGAATTTCCCACCTGCTGGTTGAGGCTAAAAAAAAGGTATAGAGCAACTGCACTGTAGAGAAGAAATTAACCGCCTCTTGATAGCAGTCAACAGCACTTCGGCCTACCAGATTTAGTGAATGGGCTGCACAGGGCACATATATAGCAAACTTGTTTGTTTCTAAAATTTTTTGCTGCATCCCCTTGCGAAAAATGCTCTGTATGAATTGGTCCACAATTAACCCACCCCTTATATCTCCAGTCTAACTATAGAGTAGATCAAGTCTAGCCTAGAGGGGTCAGCCTAGAGATTCCGGAAATGGTCCAGAGCGGGCAGATAAATTGAGGTCCACAGTAGGATTCCTCACAAGAATTACGTTAGGGCAATCTACCTTCACCTTTGTTAAGCTATGAGTTGATGCTGGGTCTTAGGCCACAATGTAGGCCTAACTTGTCTGACCCAGCTTAATTTAATGCTTATAACTTACTGGTGTAAAAACTCAATTAGTCACTTACTTTTAGTTTTTTGAGTCTCTCCCTTCTCCGGTTATGTTTGTCGAGAGCGCACTTTGCTGGTACGTCCTCTCGCCCCGTTCGTCGTTTTCGTTCCCCCCTTTGTTCTCCTCTTCGCGGGGCTTCTCGTACCAGCGTTGTCTTGGTTTATTCCTCGGTTGGTTGAGCGGTAATGTATCTCCACTACCGAGCACGCTCCTCCCACACAGTATATAAATACTAGTGTGGAGAATAACTCTGGTGAGCAACCAATTGGTTTCATCCACCCAGTTATTGACATAAAAGGAATTTAATGATTGTTAGATTAACTACCTACCTACTCAGTGAACCATTTTCGTTACCTCCCAACTACCCACTCATCAGTTTTCCATATACTGGGGGCCCCGGGAGATAAAAATTTTGGTGTCATTGTCACCAATTTTTGTCTGAGTGTAGACTAGCTAACTATTTAACTGTAAATGCCTGTTAATCTGATTAACAGTGCCTATCCTCACCTTCTCATGGAGAAGGTGTAGCATTTAATTAGAAGATAAAATATACATCCATAGGATGAAACTGTCTATGGTCTTTACCATAAGAAAAGAAAAATGAAAGTTAGAAGATAAAATTACAATTCCCCAGCATCTATTTTTTGTTGTAAAAATAGTCGCGCCTTTAATGCTGTTTGTCGCTGAGGTCTTGTGTCTGTCAATGTTGTAGTAGGATGCGTTACCACTCCTACTGTCAAAGGAATAGTTACTGGAAGTTCAGTGTCTCCAGTTGTTACTGTCAGTGGAGAAGGTTCTCCAAAGTCCATTGTTTTGGGTCCAGACTCTAAAGGGTACAAAAGAGAAATGTCTCTTGTTGTGTCACCCGTTGAAGTCCTTAATTTGACCACTCTTGTTACCCCATCTGCCCCTGGTCTGAGTTCTGAAACTCTAGCCAGAGGCCAGTTTTGTCTTGGAGTACTGTCATGTATGAGAACAAGGTCCCCTACCTTAATTGTGTCAGACCAATCCTTCTTAGTCATTTGTTTATGTCTCTCCCTTAGACCCATCAAGTACTCAGTTTTCCACTGTTTAATGAAATGAGCTTTAACTCTAGTTAAATGTTGTAACTTAGTCTGGAGCTCATTATGTCGTTGAGTCCAGTTTGGGTCTTCTGAAGAGTCTATATTGTAGTCCGGCAGGAGACTAACTTGTTCTCCCCGAATCAAATGATTTGGAGTTAATGGTTCTGGGTCATTAATGTTGTCACTCACATAAGTGAGTGGTCTATTGTTAATGATGTTCTCAATCTCAGCCAGGAGAGTGAGTAACCCAAATAAGTGTATCTGTTTTTTGCCAATTGCTTTCTTCAAGCAATTCTTTACTGTTTGTATATCCTCTCCCAGATAGAACCATACCAAGGAGAGGCAACCGGAATATACTTCCACTTTATTTTTATTTTGTATATATAATTGTGTGATTTCATTGCTTAACAAGTCGTGGATGACTTGTTCACCAGCTTTGAAATATGTAGCATTGTCAGTCCAAACTGTCTTGGTACTGAATGTCGTGCACAGAATCTCTTAAAGACAGCAACAAAAGATTCTGCTGTAAGGTCCTCCACAACATCCAAATAAACAGCTCGTGAGGCAGCACATGTAAACAGTACAATGTACATTTTTTGTTCAGTGTCACCCACCCCTACAGTCAATGCTCCTGTATAGTCAATGCCTACAGTCTCAAAGGGTCTGTTGAGAGTAACTCTCTCCTCTGGCAAAGCAGGAGGATTTGGTTTCCTATAGGGCCTAGCATGAATACGCCTACATGTGACACACTCACTCAGGACTGTTTTAACAGTGATCCTTCCCTTGGGTATCCAATAAGTTTTTCTTAATGTAGTTAGTGTCTGTGGTACCCCCATATGATATACATCATTGTGTGTTTTTCTGATTATTAATGTTGTCAAATAGCTAAATCTAGGTAAAAGGATTGGATTTTTGCTTTTGTATGACAGTTTTGATTTGTCTAATCTCCCTTTACACCTTAGAAGGCCTTCCTCATCTCTGAACAAGTTTAGATCCACAACTACTGATGGTACAGGTTCTTTTGTTGTTTCCCATTAGTTAAGAATTCTAACTCTTTATTGTACTCTTTTTGTTGGGCTTGGCCTATCCAGTATTGGGTTGCAACTTCTGTATAATTATGATTATTTTTATTTAGCTGTTTGTTAATTGTAGCTAAACAGTTGTGAGCAAACCTCAAACAGTAGGCTGTCACCCTGACAAGTTTGTTGAAATCAGAATACTTTTCATAATTAGTGATTGGTTCAACCTTTTCATTTGAAAAGATTAAATTTAATGTCAAGTTAACTTGTTCCACAGGCCATTGGTCTGTATTACAGAGCCACTTAGGTCCCATAAACCAAGTTTTGTTTGACTTCAACAACTTGTAGGATAAACCTCTGGTCAGAAAGTCTGCTGGATTCTGTTTAGTTGGAACATAGTGAAAGTTTACTTGTAGGCTTTCATTAGCGTCAGCTATTTCTTTTAGCCTATTTCTTACAAAGATATTCTTACTATTAATGCTATCATTCCGTATCCAGGCAAGACAAATCTGACTGTCAAGCCAGACGTGGATATTAGTTATGAACACATCATAGTAAGCATCCTTAAGCAATGAAATGGTTTTAATGGCTAATGTAGCAGCCAATAGTTCCAATTGAGGTATGGTTCGGGTAGGTTTGAGAGGTGCAACTTTCCCTTTTGCATAAATTAGATGACTTTCTGTAGGGCTTACAAGATACGCACAGCACCCATAAGCTTGTGTGCTTGCATCAGCAAACACATGAAGCCTCTGGGGCTTATCCCTAAACCCACAGCACCTTTGAATTTTAATGTTCTGCACTTTTGTTAAATCAGTAGCTAACTTCTTCCAAGATTTTTGATTTTCATTTGTTATTGGATCATCCCACCCAACATTTGTCCTCCAAATTTCTTGGAGGAGAATCTTTGATTTTATTGTTGAAGGCAGGAATAGACCCATAGGATCAAAAATTTTGGAAGCCTCTGATAATATTTGTCTTTTAGTATTTGCTTCCTCATCAAGTTTAAAACCTTTAGTACAGATTGAATCATGACTGTTAGAAGTTGCATCCAAATACCAGTTCATACCTAAAGTTTTAACTCTGTCTGATGGCTCAGTAAGACCATTATTATCTTTAAAATCTTTTTGTTTAAATCCTCATTATTTGAAATCCACTCTCTAAGTTCAAAGTTACCTTGTTGCATAATGTTTTGAGAGTGTTCATAGACTTCAGATAATTCAGATTTTGTTGTCGTTGAGATAATATTATTCAAAGTGTTGCTATTCTTACAGGTGTTATGTAGGACTGAGTTGAGGCACATAGTATTTGTTGGTCATGCACTGTTTTGGTTTAGGTCTAGGTTGTATTCTGATAGGTCACCCAAAGGGGCTATCCCTGATGGAGTCTGAATAGCTATACCATTACCTATCTCTACTATGCCCTTATGAATAAGATTAATATAATCTGCCCCTATTAGCATTTCAATGTTAGCTACTGTGTTGTTAGTGATATGTCTATCAGCTATTTTGTAGTGTTTTTCAAATGATTTATGGTTTGTTCTAGTTTGGGTATAACCAGTTTGTTTTGTCCTACTTTAGAAATAATAACTGCTTCAATTTTCTTGAATTTACTTTCTAAATGTAGTTCCAGGTCAATTGTCTTATAGCTATTTTTGTCCGAGTTATCCTTAACAAAGGACGCAATATTGAGGTTTTGTTCATTCGGGTTTGGTGTCAAACCCAATTTATTAACTACATTTTTTGAAACAAATGTTTGTTGAGAACAACAGTCTATAAGACATCTCACTGGAGTGGTACTACCCTCACTATTCACTAAGTCCAAAGTAATAGTTGGTAAAAGAATCTCAGTGTTTCTTGTTACATTGTTTGAACAAGCAGAATGTCCCATGAAAGTGGCATTTTCTTGATTACCTTTGTTTGGGGGAGGTATCTTTTGAGTTTGAGTACTATTATTTGGACACTTTGGTGAATCACACATTGATGAGACATGTCGTAAACTTTTACAAAACTTACACTTGAATCTTAACCTAGATTTACAGTCTTTCTTATAATGTCCCTGGCCAGTACACTTTTTACACAGGTTCAACTGTTCACATCTTTTAGCCCTTTGGTTAAAATCTGAATATTTGTCACACCCAGTACTACTGTGTTCATTACTTGCACAAAATTTGCAATATGGTGTGTAAGTTGAGGCAGCAGTTACATTAAAGTTCTGTAATGTAGGTGTTCGTGTTTTGTAGTTGGTCACATTTGATTCTACAGTATCAAGTTTTGTCTGTTTGGCTGTAGCTAGTTGGTCTCTGGGAACAGTCTTTGGTTTATCCATAGTCTGGGTCTTATGTGTTGGAAAATCTCTCAAGTTGTAATTAGTTAGGATATTGGGGAAGTGTTGTCTTATTTGTCTAAATTAGGATAATTTTCTCCGTCTTTAGAATTAAATTATCTTTAACCCTCGAAGGAAGGCACCTAAGTACTATGCTTTGTATAAGCCAAGATGAAGTTTTAATATCTATCTCATTGCTAACCAGTTGTCCTATAATAGCTTCTAATTTTGTATAAAAATTTTCCATATCACTATGGTTATCTTTTATGGGTGCAAATTCAAAAATTTGTTGAGATAATTCATATATAATCACATCTTTATTAACGTAATTACGTTTTAAAAGATCAATAGCTACTTCATATGAATCCCCTACGGCTGGTAAATAGGCTATCAGGTTATAGGCTGGGCCTTTAAGGGAACTAGTTAAGTAACTAAACTTTTCAACAGTTGAAATATAAGGTTTATTACCTATTAAATTCTCAAATTTGTCAATGAAAGATGGGAATTGTACCGTGTCCCCTTCAAATGTTGGTATTTGCAAAATGGGTAACTGAGCCCTCAATTCTTGTGACTCAGGATTTTGCATGCCACTTAAATTTTGTTGAAGGTTAGCCCTACTTTGATTAAAATCAGAATTAGGTTTTTTTGGTGTTAAGTCAGTCAACCGAGACCGTAGTTCCCTTATTTGCTGTTCAATTGAGCTTACCTGATCATCATCATCAGCGTAAAGGTCTATCAATTGTTCTTCAGCCATTTCGGATTCAACTAACTCTGAAATACTCTCATTAATGGCTATTATTTCCTTCTTTTTAATTTCTAATTTAATAATTACACACTCTATATTTTTCTTACCTGGTTGTGTAATATTGTTAAAAGTGTTCACAGCCTTTGTAACAGCTCCCAACTTTGCCCCCCTTTTCTTTTTTAACTTTTTCAATTCTGCACTGTCCATGTCTAAGTCAAAATTGTTTAACTGGGGATCGTAATGAAATAGAGGACAAGAAGAAATTACCAGAGAAGAGAGAGCACAGACAAAACAGTCAAGTTTTTTGGTTTAATCCCCCCCAAGTACTGTGTGTCACTCAGGTCTAAGCTTATAAGAGAATGAGACTCCTTAATGTAAATGTTTCCTAGTTAGGCCCTAGGTTGTAGACCTAATTAGGCTTGCTCAGGTTAGGCTTAGGCTAGACCATTTAGCCTAATTCTGCAATTTTTGTTAAGTAAGGTTAAGGTTTGTAAATTCCCCACACACGGACCACCAATGCGAAAAATGCTCTGTATGAATTGGTCCACAATTAACCCACCCCTTATATCTCCAGTCTAACTATAGAGTAGATCAAGTCTAGCCTAGAGGGGTCAGCCTAGAGATTCCGGAAATGGTCCAGAGCGGGCAGATAAATTGAGGTCCACAGTAGGATTCCTCACAAGAATTAGGTTAGGGCAATCTACCTTCACCTTTGTTAAGCTATGAGTTGATGCTGGGTCTTAGGCCACAATGTAGGCCTAACTTGTCTGACCCAGCTTAATTTAATGTATAACTTTGGTGTAAAAACTCAATTAGTCACTTACTTTTAGTTTTTTGAGTCTCTCCCTTCTCCGGTTATGTTTTCGAGAGCGCACTTTGCTGGTACGTCCTCTCGCCCCGTTCTTCGTTTTCGTTCCCCTTTGTTCTCCTCTTCGCGGGGCTTCTGTACCAGCGTTGTCTTGGTTTATTCCTCGGTTGGTTGAGCGGTAATGTATCTCCATTACCGAGCACGCTCCTCCCACACAGTATATAAATACTAGTGTGGAGAATAACTCTGGTGAGCAACCAATTGGTTTCATCCACCCAGTTATTGACATAAAAGGAATTTAATGATTGTTAGATTAACTACCTACCTACTCAGTGAACCATTTTCGTTACCTCCCAACTACCCACTCATCAGTTTTCCATTACCCTTATAACGCCCAGACATGTTGGCAGCGTTGTCGTAAGATTGACCCCTACATTTTGAAAAGTTTAGCTTACAAACTTCACGTAAGTACTGCAACACCTGATTTGCCATTTCCTCACCAGTATGGCTTTTCATTTTCAGAAAGGTTAAAAAGCGTTCAATAGGCTGTCCATCTTTTAAGTACCTAAGTACAACACTTAACTGATCGATATGTGATAGATCTGGTGTTGAATCAACTGACAAACTAAAATAACCAGAAGATTTTACTTCGTCAACAATGAGTGCGTGGACCTTTTGAGCCATTAGTTGAATGAGTTCCTCACAGGTGGTTTTGGACAGGTAAGAAGGATTTCCTTTGCCAGAATTTCCATATTTCAAAATGTGACCTGCTAAAAATGGATCAAACCGGCTTATGAGCTCAAGCAGCCCTAAAAAATTCCCATTCTGCAATGATCCAAATCTTTCTTCTGTTCCTCGAAAAGACAAGCCACGTTCAGCTAACGTACAAATAACAGCTATGACACGCCTCAAGACATGTTCCCAGTAATCACACTCTTCCTGAATTTGTTTTTCCAACTGTTGTCCCAACCCCGCACCTTGTCTGCGAGTTAAGTATGTTAGCATAGAGTCTCGGTGAGTAGTGCTTTTTTCATGATGATCAATTACAATAGTATTTCGCCAGTCACTGAACCCTTCTCTTATAACAAAATGTGAGACATTTTTAGGAGCAAACAGTTTACAAACATAACAGTAAACTGATCCTGTTGATGGTGAATACAATAACCACTCTCTCTTGTATTTCTCACCATTGGCTTTTGTCCCAACGAAAAGTTTTTGTGAACAGTATCTTGCTGGTTTGCCACTACTGAAATGCCGGTAAGACTTGTCAAATGGCCCATTGTGGTGTTGACAGTCACTGGGTCCACAAGCAATCCAATAAGCCACATCATCAGCAGAGAAATCAAGCCACAACCTGGATCTTTTGCTATATTTACTTCATCTTCTGCAGACTGATTCATTTCACCACCATCACCATGGTCCGCTAAACTTTCATTTTCAGCAATTATTTCAACCCCAGAATGTCTTGTAAAGCAACTTGAATCAACATTTGCAGTAGAGGTATCAAGAGAATTTACAGGCAAAGTGAGATCAGTAGTGAGACATGTGGTAGATGAACCTGCTTGTGACACCTCGGTGATTCCAACGTCATCATATTTTGATTTTGAAGTGATCAAAGTGGTATTTGTGTCCACTTCTGATGACGGAGATTGGTTTTGATTCAGAATCGGTATATCATGTTGACGTTGTGGTCGTGGAACTTGTGTGAAGAAATCAGTCAGCTTTGCAGTCTTGGACTCTAAATCCAAAGTCTTCTCTTGTTTCTCTTTTGATAGTTTTCGCTTTTGTGCACCACTTAACTGAACACGTTTCATCTTGGTTCTTGGGGTCTGTAAAATACAGAAATAAAAAGAATATTTTATTTGTATATTATGTGGCAATCAACACAGTTACACATATCACAATCTTGGCTTTGTTCTTTTATTCTCAGAAAGACAAAATGGGAACCGTACACAACCAAAGTGGCAATTTAAATATAAGTGGCAATTAAATATAACTCAACCGAAATATCAACTCGAAATGTTGAATACAAATCAAATCGAAAGAAGGAACCAAAAGAAGGAACCGAAAGAAGGAACCGAAACCTATAAAATAAAAATACTTAACATTAGAATTAATAATACGCAATCTATAAAAATATCAATATTAACATTTCACTATTAACGAGCCACATTTTATATTTACATTTATTTGTTTATTTAAAACACAATATTTAATTATAGGAAATATGAACATTTGCTTAGGGCCTAAATTGTTCTAACTACGTTTGATGTTATATATACATTACAAATTATTCACTCTGGTTATTACAATCTAAATTCTTTTATACTGTTATGACAATAGATAAATAAATTATAAAATAAAGATACGTGTATGATAAAATATTGTTATATATACAAATAAAGTACACTTCATAGACTTACCCTAGAGAAGAAGAGAGAGCAACAGATAAACTTCTTCAACGCTAATTAACTTAGGTCAGTATATCTTATTATTATAATGGCCGTGATAAACATCACTTGATACAACAGCAATATAGAGAGTTTATAGTTTCTTTTATTTTAATATTAATTTATATTACAATTCTATAAACCTAAATCTTTCTGTAAAACAATACCAAATGATTATGTAAAATATATATTTAATATTATATGCACAAATCACACGTTCAGAATAACTTCCTATAGCACACGAAAATATTTAATCTATATGTATTTTTAATATGGCGCTCAAAGATTTGATATAAACAAAATAATAACGCAAAGCGTAAAGTGTGTGATTACAACGAAATATATTTATTCTCTCAAAAGGGTTGTTGTTCACTACAAATTCAAACAATGAAAAAAAATAAATACTATATATGAATATATATATAATTCAGTTTTCAACAGCTTATAGGCTATAAGCCGCGATTATAATAGTATAATAAATCCATGGTAAATCCGACAATGGAAAATTTCTGTGGTGCCCCCCTTCCCTTGATGCCCTAAGCACGGGCTTATTTTGCTTAATGGTTAATCCGGCCCTGTACCCATGTACACATTGCAAGCATAGGTATTATATGAGGGCTACAACATTTTAAATGTTCTGCTTGTATGCCATCTAGGCCACAACTTTTGTTATCATCTAACTTATGAATACCCTTCCAGATTTCTGAGTCATTAATTAGTAGCTCCTCAGAGCGTTTTACATTTAGGTATATATTTAGTCTGTTCCCCCGAGTCTGGCCGGAGACAATTAAATAGGGTTTCATAATGATTTTTCCACAGTTCCGCAATGTTTTTTGCACCATGTACATCCTCTATTACATTTGGCAAGGTAAGATTACTATTGTTAATTTTATTAACCTCCTTCCAGAATTCTCTACTGAAAGTATTGCTAATGAAAGTTCAAAAAACTTCACTTTTTTCTACGTGAAGGTCAAAATATGAAAATAAAAACCCACTCTAATAGACAGAGTTTATTTCCACAACAGTTTCGACGCCCACTGGCATCTGTGTGTATAGAAAAAGTAGATAATTTTAATTTGTGCGAAGGTACTCATAAGTTAGACCCTTTAATGAGATTCTTGGTCACCTAAGTGTGAATTTCTTAAAGGTCTCTGTATTGTTTCCTTACTCGCTTTTAGTAAATGTAATAATGAAAGTAATAAATGTGGAAATAAATATAAATGCAACAGATGGAATAATAAAGGTAATATTATAAATTTAATAATTAGGGTAAAGGTAATAATAATAAATGGTAAAAAATGTAAATGCAATAATAAATGCAGTAATTATGTCAAAATATTAGAATCTGTATGTATAGAACAAGAAGATAAGCACACCGGACAAAAAATTAGTCACCCCTCTCAGAATGTACCTAATAACGTGTGACGGCGCCTCTGGCCTTGATAACCGCACGAATCCGGCGAGGCAGAGACTCTACGAGGTTGTGCATGTACTGACCATCGATTTGCTGCCACTCGTTCATCAGCCGGTCCCGAAGTTCCGCCAGAGTCCGTGGGTGTCTATTCCTGCGCTTCACTTTCTGTTTCCAGCCTGAACAACACCTTCGACGCATTCAGGATTAAAGGCTTCATTGGACCTGCGATGTACTCGTCTCCTCCCATCATTGGAGAACAAACAAAAACGGGACTCATCGGACCAAATTACACGTTTCCAATCTGCCGCAGTTCAGTTTTTGTGCCTCTGAGCCCATTTATAACGTGCCAATTTGTGACTTGCTGTTAACAGCGGCCTCTTCCGTGGTACCCTGCTCCAGATGTCCATCGCATGCAGTTCTCCTCGCAATGTCCGTTCGGAAATTGGTCGCTGGAGAACCTCATTGGTTTCTTGGAGCAATTGTACTCTGGTTTGAAAACGATTTGCAGTTACTAGACGAGAAACATGGCGGCGGCCCCTATTGTCGAGAATTGTTTTCCGGCCACAGTTACGCCGTCGATTGTCAGTTGATTGCGAACTACACCACTCTTTGTAAACTCGCTGGACAGTACGCGTTGACACACCAACAAATTGGGCTACTTCAGACATTTTGTGTCCGTGGGCTCTGCCAAACACGATGGCTCCTTTTTGCCACTGAGTAACGTCTGCCTCACGACCCATTTTGCAGACTATATCCAACACACACTTTGTTCTTCACCACCTCACGAAACAGATCTGATCCTGTGTGCTACGTCACCGCTACTTGTCACTTACCAATGCTACATCAGCGCCCTCTGTGTGACCTTGAACTTCCTACTATCGGTGCTATTAGGGGTGACTAATTTTTTGTCCGGTGTGCTTAGTTTTAATTTGTGCAAATGTTCTTATAAGCGGAACCCTGTAATAAAATGCCCTTCCTGTGTCGGGAGAACGGTATCTAACCTAGGTGCGAATTTCTCAATGGTCTCTGGATTGTTTCCTAATCGCCTTTTTCATTCGTTTTTCGTTTATAAGTTCTGTATAATTAGGCTGACCATACGTACCGTTTTGAACGGGACAGTACCGTTTTGTATGGGTTTTTGTATGGGTTCTGTCACTGAAGAATAATTGTAAGCTCAATATGTTTATGTACTTACTTTTTCATGAATACAGAATATTACATAACCCCCGTCCCTTTTTTGCCATCCCAATGTCCCGTTTTTGTCTCAAGGAAATATGGTCAGCCTATGTATAATAAACAACAATGTAATAACCAATGTAATAATAAATTTATAATTTCTGTAATAAATAATTATGCAATATTAAATGTAATAAATTTAATAATAAATGTAATAATTATGTAAAAAAAAAAAAAAAAAAAAAAATATTAATAGAATCTGTATGTTTAGAACAGGAAGATAGTTTTAAATTTGTGCGAATGTACTTAATGAAAATGCCCTTCCGGTGTCGGGAGAATGGGATCTAACCTAGGTGCGAATTTCTTAACGGTCGGTCCCTGGACTGTTTTTCCCTCTTGTTTTGGTTCATTCGTTTTTCTGTATCCACCCGAGGAGGATGCCAGTGGGCGTCGAAACTGTTGTGGAAATAAACTCTGTCTATTAGAGTGGGTTTTTATTTTCAAACCTAATGAAAGTTGTATATTGTCAATAAATGCAAAATGCCTTTAAAGTGTGCCGCGGTACTCTGCAACAATGTAGAAACTTCCATTTGAGTAATGACGTCGGCAACGACGTAAAAAGAAAACAGGGAACAAGTGACTCTGGACTCTGTTTTGGGGATCAGAGTCAAGAGTCACTTCGACCAACAGCTGCTCGCTGACTCAGTCAGATTCCAGCGCAGGCTGAAATTACAGGGTTGCCATATTGGCCCATTTGGGGCCAAATTTCACGAATTTGGCCCATTTCAGGACCATTTGGCCCTTCAAATTTTAAGTTGGCCCCAAACCTTACTTTGGCCCATTTTTGGCCCTTTTCACACAGGGTGTTTGAAGTAAAACATAGATGCAAAAACATGATGAAAGAAGCCCTTGATCAAGTGAACAAAAGAGTACCTGAATCAAAACATCTGTTTAAGAGCCTCTCTAACCTAAGTCCTACAGTCACATTAAGTCAAACACAAAAGGTTAAGCTTAATGACCTCCCTTTCTCACACCTGGCTGAAGAAAATTTCGATCAAATAGAGGTACAATATAGAAAAATAAACTTTGTAAACTGGAAAGAAGAGGAAATATTCGGAGGTTCTATCCCTGATTCTCCTGCAAATTTTTGGAAAGGCGTTCTAAAACATGGTAGCTTAAATGAACTTGCT
Source organism: Bathynomus jamesi (assembly GCA_023014485.1). Classification (NCBI taxonomy): domain Eukaryota; kingdom Metazoa; phylum Arthropoda; class Malacostraca; order Isopoda; family Cirolanidae; genus Bathynomus; species Bathynomus jamesi. Next base: position 109,565 of record JAJOZX010002870.1, read on the forward strand.
CTTTATGCACTCCAGTGTTTAGTTACACCTGCCAGTAATGCAGTGGTAGAACGAATATTTTCACTTGTAACGGCGGTTAAATCCAAAGCTAGAAACCGAGTGCAGATCAATCTTTTGGATGCAATTATCCGTATAAGAGCAACACTTCTTGAAACTGAAGGATGTTGCAACAAATTTGAAGCAACAAAAGAGATGATTGCTCTCCATAACTACTCTGGTGAGTGATGAGATATACAGAATAGGGCACGCGGAACTGTGTGGAACATTTGTATGATATTTTTAACTTTGTAGTAGATATATACTATACGTTTGGGATGTTACCTCAATTTGGCCCTTTTTGGCCCATTATAAAAGTCAATTTGGCCCCACGACTCTAAAAAAGTCTGGCAACCCTGGCTGAAAATGCTGGAAGCCCAACTCTGTATGTTTACTGCACTGTGCCTAGGCCAAAAATGACCAAAATCGTAATGATTGAAGGCAAATTCTTTACTTTCGGCGTATGAATGCACAAATTTAATCAGGCTTTGCCTTCCAACATCACTAGGAAATATAGTTACTTTTACAGATAGTCTTAAGTAATATAATGAGTTCTTGAAATAACTTTCATTCTGCAGACAAGTTGTTTGTTCCAAAGTAGGAGATAGTTGGACGGGTAGCATTTCTGGTAAAATTTCAGAATCCAGACGGTATCCAGAGACATTATTCCTAAGTTTTAAGTTTAATCCAACGTAGTATTTAGAGAGATCCAGGAGTTCACATTCAGTGCAAGCCCAGTTTTTTTGGCCTGATTAGTCAAGACCCCAATTAGCTCATTGCATCCAAGAGAGAGGCTAACTTGGCCCATAAAGCTTTTAACGGCGTTAAAGAATACTGTAATATGTAAGATTACTTTAGACTGTGACTATAAGGTTTGTGAGAAAGAAGTTAGGCTTAGGAATAAGGCTGTGGCATGTGAGAGTTATGATTGGTATCACTCAGCCCCATCTGGAAAAAATTGCAAACTTCGATGGACTCCATCCCAGGGGCCACTGTGTCAAACTTGGTGGTGGAAGAGAAATTGTGCTGAATTTTTAAGCAATTTACGCCAAGGGTTTTAAAAGGTTATTATGTATTTTATCACACACAGTCATTTTACACACCAAAATACATTTTTCTAGTAGTATTTGATGTGATTTGTTCAAATATGACCTCCATTTCCGTCGGAAATGAGATCCAACAAAGTTATAGTACTTTGAAGTTTGGCTCATTTTCAAGGGAAATGGAAGTCAAAATCTAAGCAAAACATATCAAATATTACTAGAAAAATGTATTTTGGTATTAATTAACCTAACCTAACCTTACCTAACCTAACCGTGGCTAAACGAGCCTAACCCTGGCTAAACGAGCCTAGAGTATTACCTTATTATGGATTAGGTGGTGGATACAGACGAGAGCTCGTTTAGCCAGGGTTAGGCTCGTTTAGCCAGGGTTAGGCTCGTTTAGCCACGGTTAGGTTAGGTAAGGTTAGGTTAGGTTAATTAATACCAAAATACATTTTCCTAGTAATATTTGATGTGTTTTGCTTAGATTTTGACTTCCATTTCCCTTGAAAATGAGCCAAACTTCAAAGTACTATAACTTTGTTGGATCTCATTTCCGACGGAAATGGAGGTCATATTTGAACAAATCACATCAAATACTACTAGAAAAATGTATTTTGGTGTGTAAAATGACTGAGTGGGATAAAATACATAATTACCTTTTAAAAGGCATTTTCACCCAAATATGGAAAATACATTGTCTAGAGAGGGAAAATGGGAAGATGAGCTTTTCTGGTACTTGCATTCAAAAATGGGAAGATGAGCTTTTCTGGTACTTGCATTCAAATGACATGACTTACACAGTTGTCTGAGAGTCATGATTGAACTGCCCCACTCACACTGAGCTGGTACCTCTCAGTTGGGGTCTAAGTATAGAATCCATGATTAAATTATTATTCAGGATAATGGCATGCATGGTTATATTTATTTAAATCATGTAAAGTATAAAATGCAAGTCTGACAAGTTTTTAAATATATTTTTGTAGAATAGGCTAAGTCATGAATTTCATTTACATGCACTAAACAGTAGGAGTAGCAAGATGACCAGCCACTATTGTTTAAAGCTAAGATTGCAATATTGATTAAATAAAATAAGCAAATTCTGGCCCCTGGTTAATTGAATGCCTGGTTAGGTCAGCTGTAAGCCCTTGATGATTGGTTAGGTTAAATCATGATATTTTCATTAAAACTAACTAAAATATCATGATAACCAACCAATTGTAAGGGCTTACAGTTGATCTAACTGGGCATTCAATTGACCGGGGGCAACTCTCGAGTAGATAGATCATAGCACTGCATATCACATGCTCATACTACAACAAACAATAATATTCAGACTAAACTAGGTTTAAGCAGGCAACAAATAAACATTATAACAAGAAGACCATGTAAATAGGAATAAATTTACATTTTCTGAATTTGACTATGGACTATATACCAGCACAGCATAGGAAATAATTTGGTTAATATGAGTTTTATCCCACTCAGAATATCAAAAGCAAATATAATTATAAAATATTAAAGCATAATTTTCTCATCATTTCATATAAGTCACTATGCTCGCAGATGCGTACTTAACAAATTATGTACATTTGAATATTATGATATTTTTGCATTTTTTTTCTCGCCCTTCCAATATTTTGATTGGTGACGTCATGAGAACATGATATATGAGCTAGATTTTTTAAGTTCTTAGGCCTTTTAAGTTGCTAGTCTACTTCTGTTAGTTTTGATAGATGTTTGTGGCGATGACATGTGAACGGTGCGAATATTATTTTGAGGATTAATATACTCTAGGCTA
>JAJOZX010002871.1:0-150000 GCA_023014485.1 Bathynomus jamesi
ATTTTTGAATAACGATAAAACCTATACATTCTGGTAACAAGAGTGACTGCATATGCTGCGGACTCATCCTTAAAGGGTTAAATTAAAGGGTTAAATTAAAGGGTCAAATTAAAGGGTGAGCCTTCCCCTGGTCTACCCTATTGCATGGAAAAGCAAAAATTGTACACTAAACCCCTACTATTTTGTGATTCATAATTTGTTATTGGGCTATTTTGTATTTTTTGCACTGTCAAAATAGTAAAACAGGTTTTGTAAGATTGAATAAAAATCACAAATTAGTCTGAAAATCATGAAATGACCAATGTGGTACCATACCCTAACGTGTACAGGACAGTTCCTGTATGATCATGTCAGGGCAAGTGTCCCCCAATCTCAGCTATTTTTTTTTAATATTTTTATATGTACGTATGTACAGTAGGGTTATGACTTTTTAATTTTTGTCATAAATATTGTTTCCTGTATCATCAATCGATGAACTTTTGCTTGAAAACAATAAAAAAGGGCCTAATTCTTCAGAATTAAAAAAAAATGTCACCCCGAAAGCAAATATAGTATATTAGTATATTCGAGACAGCTGCATTGCACCATTCTAGATTGGTTACCTAGTATTTTCTTGAATATTCCGGAATATACCGAAAAGCACTAAATACTCTGGAAAATCACTGGAACAGAGACCCATCTGCAATAGCTATACCAAGGAGCAACCAATGTGCGGAACGTGCCATTAAGGTGATGCAAGAACTTTACGTAAACTGTAAAAATAAAGACAACCTTAATCACAGGTTTATTTTAAGCAATAAGTAAAACAATTAAAACAATAATAGAGTAAATGTATAATATTGTATTTGTATAATTAATATGTATTGTATAGGTATAATGTTGTATAATATAATATATGTTTATGTATAATAATTGTGAAATAAATATGCAAATTTCTATTCATTATTTTATTAATTTTTTATTTTTTATTTTGGGGTGAAGTTTTTTCAAAATATATCGAAAAAACTTAATTTTCATTGTCAGGGGGCAAAAGTTCATCGATTTATGATACAGGAACACGAGGTTATAAAAATGTCATAACCCTTGAACACGAGGTTATAAAAATGTCATAACCCTAATGTACAGGTACTGTAAGTTTGTACTGTACTTTATTATTGAAACACTTAGATTTATTAATTTTCTTCTTTGTTCTTGGTAGGCCTCCTGCTGTCAGACATCGAAACATCTATATCAGTAGTTCTCAAACTTTTTCTTCTTCTGTACCCTTTGAATTCTTTTACAGGATTTTTGAGAGAGAGAGAGAGAGAGAGAGAGAGAGAGAGAGAGAGAGAGAGAGTGTGTTACAAGGAGTTACAAGGAAAAGAAGTACCTCAAAAGGCCTTGCGGCCCATACCGAGGAGGTACCAATGGCAACGGGTGCCAGGGAAAATTTTGTCTTTCAAATATGCTAGCAGTAGTAGAAAACTGGATAGAAAAGTAGAAGGCTCTCTCCCCACCCTCCGCTCCCTCCCTGCCAGAGGCAGGTACGGAAAAAGGTTGAAGAAAATACCTTGACCCTGGAAAAATAGCCAAGGAAATTTTACAGGAAAGTGGAGAATATATAAATAGCTCTATATTTAGCTTGCTCACAGAGACTGAGCAAGCGAACTCCTGCAGAGTTTTCTGAGGTTTTAATCTTAAACTATGAGTGTGTTCAGTACTTTGTCTAGCCTATTTTTAAACAGATTTACACTTTGACTGGAAACAACCTCTGAGGGAAGTTGGTTCCAGATATTAACTATTTTATAGGAAAAGAAATTTCCGCAGACTGAGGTCCTAAATGTCTTTACACACTCAAATAGTGTGCAAGATTTCGTCTAACCTTTTCTTGAACTGATCCACAGAGGAACTGTTCACAACTTCCGAAGGTAACCTGTTCCATGTGTCACAGATCTTATACGTAAAGTAATTCCCACACACACTAGTCCTAAACCGTTTCAAATCCAACTTCCAACCATTGTTGCGAGTTGGGTTATCATTTAAACTAAACATACTTCTAAAATCGACATCGTTGAACCCTCGTAAGAGCTTGAAAACCTCGATCAGTTGACTGCGCAGCCTCCGAGTTTCAAGCGAAAACAAGTTCAGGGCACGTAACCGTCGATTGTAGCCCATATGCCTAACGGAAGGGATCAACTTTGTGGCCCTCGCCTGCACTCGCTCCAGCCTCTCAATATCTTTCCTGAGGGTGGGCGACCAGAACTGCACAGCATACTCCAGGTACAGCCGAACAAGGGAATTGTACAGTGAGAGCACAATCTCCTTGTTCCGAAACTGAAATTGCCTCCTGATATAACCCAATAGTTTCTGGGCTTTCTTTTCCACCTCTACACACTGTTTCGTAAACTTAAGGTCGCTGCTAATTAGCACACCCAAGTCCTTTTCTAAATCAGTCACCTCGATATTACTGCCCAACATCGAGTAGTCCGACTTGGGATTGGCGTAGCCAATGTGCATCACTTTGCATTTACCCAAGTTAAACGGCATTTGCCATTTACGACTTGGGATTGGCGTAGCCAATGTGCATCACTTTGCATTTACCCAAGTTAAACGGCATTTGCCATTTTTCGGACCACTCTCCTATCCTACCTAGGTCCGCACGCAGTTCCTCGATCGCTTCGGGCGTCCCAACATTGGCCCCAAGCTTGGTGTCATCAGCGAATTTGGCGATCCGACTGACGATGCCACCGTCGATATCATTTATGTAAATGGTAAACAACAGTGGCCCCAAAACGGAACCCTGAGGAACCCCACTAGTGACCGAGGCCCAACCCGAACTAGCCCCTTTAATTACCACCATCTGCCGCCTATTCCTCAGCCAGTTTTCAATCCACCGACCTATTTCCCCCCGATACCCAGCGCGCGCACTTTCGCCATTAGCCGGCGGTGAGGTACCTCATCAAAGGCTTTCTGAAAGTCGAGATAAAGTATATCAATCGCCCTACTCTTATCGTACTCACTCAACATGACGTGGAAAAACTCGAGCAAGTTGGTGAGACACGACCTATGCCGTCTAAACCCATGTTGGGAGTCCCCAAGCAGCTTGTAGGAATCCAAATGGTCACGATTCTATCAGCTATTATCCTTTCTAATAATTTACCTACAACTGAAGTGAGACTAATAGGACGATAGTTCCCTGGACTTTCGTGATCCCCTTTCTTATAGATAGGGGTCACGTTGGCCTCCCTCCAGTCACCAGGCACCTGGCCCATCACCAACGATTTGTTGAAGACTGTAGCCAGGTGGGGAGCCACCTGGTCGCGCACTTCTCGCAAAACACTGGGGAGAAACTGGTCTGGCCCAGGAGCCTTAAACGCGCTCAGTTTGTATATTCTATGAGCAATGACTGTCGCGGTACATCTAACACTATCCAGGCCAGCACCTTCGTGCCTCACAGCTGGCTCGGGGATGACGCGGGTATCCTCCCTGGTGAACACTCCCGCAAAGTACTCATTAAGCACATTAGCGATGTCCGCGTCGGAGGTCCGCAGAACGCCGCTTCCGTCCTTTAAAGGACCTATCATGCTTCTAATGGGCTTTCTACTATTAACATAACTGAAGAACTCCTTAGGGTTCCCCTTGCAGAGGCTTGCCACCCGTAGTTCTTCATTACATTTCGCTAGCCTAACCTTCGCCTTCACTTCCCTCCACAGGCGGACATACGCTTCAGTGTTCTCGTGGGAACGATTGGCCTTCGCCCTCCTATACGCTACTTTCCTATTTCGGATAGCCGAAGCGATGCCACGATTGAACCACTTAGGCTGCGTTGAAGCAGGGGTGACCGGTTTTGAGGGTATGGCAGCAGACTGCAGCACCATAAACTCATCCGGAATGCACTCCACACTCCCTCAACATCGCCGGCAACCTCTAACCCCATCTCTGCCACGCTATCCCTGAGGCTAACAAAGTTCGCCTGCCGGAGATCGAGCTTACTGCCTCTCGAGTTACTACGCTTCACCCGAGGGACGCACACACGGAACCTAATAAGACCGTGATCACTCCCGCCCAACGATTCGTCAACGGTGAGGCCAGTGACGAGGTTGTCTTCAGTCGTGAATACTAAGTCTAGAACGCTTTCGCCTCGTGTAGGCTCGTTGACCCACTGAGTGAGGAAGTTCTCATCAGCAAAGTCAACTAGCCTCCTCCCTTCAGCATCGGCAGTCCTGTTTTCCCACTTTATGCTGCGACAGTTGAAGTCTCCTAAACTACACACACCCTATCCCCTAGCAGGCTACTGAGTTCGGTGTACAGGGCTGTATCGTCCTCGAGGAGGAGATGCGGAGGTCTGTACACCAAGATTAACCTATAGTTCGTCCCTCCCACGTTCAGATCGACGCCAAGCAGCTCCCGTTCCGACCGGAACTGGCAGTCAACCGGACTCAACGTGTCTCTGACGTATATTAGTACCCCCCCCCCTCCCACGGGTGCGGTCTTTGCGAACATTCTATACCCGGGAATTTCGAACTCCCCAATGTAGTCCCTACGATCAGTATGAATCCAGGACTCGGTGATAGCAACGATATCCTGATGCTAAGAGCGCCCGTAGCTCGCAAAACTTGTTCCTAATTGACCTAGCATTAAAAGCATTGCACGGGGGGGGGAGAGAGAGAGAGAGAGAGAGAAGAGAGAGAGAGAGAGAGAGAGAGAGAGAGAGAGAGAGAGAGAGAGAGAGAGAGAGAGAGAGAGAGAGAGAGAGAGAGAGAGAGAGAGAGAGAGAGAGAGAGAGAGAGAGAGAGAGAGAGAGAGAGAGAGAGAGAGAGAGAGAGAGAGAGAGAAGAGAGAGAGAGAGAGAGAGAGAGGGAGGAGAGAGAGAGAGAGAGAGAGAAGAGAGAGAGAGAGAGAGAGAGAGAGAGAGAGAGATAGAGAGAGAGAGAGAGAGGAGAGGAGAGAGAGAGAGAGAGAGAGAGAGAGAGAGAGAGAGAGAGAGAGAGAGAGAGAGAGAGAGAGAGAGAGAATTTTTACTTTCTTTATGACAATGTAATTTGTGGCCATTTGTTAACCATATATAAAATTAAAAGGGTTATATTTTCAGGACCCCTTCATGTACTCCCTAAGATTCCCTCGCATACCCTACCCCTGGGGGTATGCCATACCCCCATTTGAGAACCACTGATCTATAAAAAGCAGTAGTGAGGGAAACAATGCAGTAGGTATGAGTGGTTATTTCTGAAAAATCAGAGATTTCTGTGATTCTTACAAATTTGTCACAATATAGTGAAGAAAGGTGTGGAAAAATCACACACTGGGAAAGAAGTTTGTGATGTTGGGATAATTTATGATTTTCAGTAATTTCATTAGGCCAGAGCCCTGAGAGTTTAGTTATAATTCTAACTTGCAATTGTCCTCCATGGTATGGTAACTTTATCCCAACCATCTTGGACATGTTCTTTGTACTATACTTAGAAACACTGTTGGTATTAGCAAGAATTTCCTTTCTATGCTTAGGCACTTTGCCTACTGCAAAATTTCCAGGAGAAACCTACGGAGCTTCACTTTGCTCAACCCTTAGGTACACCTCCAGCTACAGATTCCAAGTTCCTATACAACTGAGGGATAAATGGGCACCCTGCTTGTGGTACCCCACTTTTCACTTTCTGCCATCCAAATTCATGACCCTTTAGAATTATACCCTCTGTTCTCTGTCTTCTAACCATTTTCCTACCCAAATTAGAAAATGATTAAGTGGTTAAATTAGATTAGTAATTACAGCCCTATGGACTGTCTCAACTGTGTCTTCATAATAAAGTTCTAGTGGTTTTGGAGTCACTTCCCTCTCCTTTCTAGAATCTAAGCATCACTTTTGCTAAACTTCTCACACTGGAACTTGCTGGTGGTAGGAAATAAAACTCTAAATTAGAAAGTTTGGCAGCAACTTACCAGATATATCACAGCACATAACTTTTCAAGACAAACTATTAGTTTCATATCTGGTAGAGTCACTTTTTTAGATTAATACTATTATTAGATGCAGTATGTTCATGTCTTTTGCCAAACTTCTCAAACATCTAGGGCAAAAGCCAATAAAATTTGGCTTTCATTTCATCAGTAGCCTCAGCCCCACAGCCAGTCAGAAGTTTGACAGTATGATGCAGAGATTCTGAAAAAAAAAGTAGAGTCCAAAATATCAATAATGCAACTAAATCCAAGCCTCAGAGTGCAAGATCTACAAAATTCTTGTGTAATGCTCCCATTTTTTGAAAAATATTCCTGCCTTTCAATTTGCAAAAGTCTCACACAATATAACAAATTCTCATTGTAAATATTTTAGTCTCACACTAGGCCAGGCATCAGGAACCTTTTCAATAGCATGTGCCATTGTGCCACATCAAAATGATTATACAGTAAACTCTAGAATCCAGCACCCTTTGGGATTTGCATGTACCAGATTTTAAAATATGCCATGTTTTCAAGGTCATTTTATAATAATTATAATTATAACAATAACAATAATAATAACAATAATAATAATAACAATAATAATAATAATAACAATAATAATAATAATAATAATAATAACAATAATAATAACAATAACAATAATAATAATAATAATAGAGTACAGGATAAACAAAAAATGAACATGAACTTAGTTTTATTAATCCAAAGATCGTAGTTATAAGAGCCAATGGGCCAATAATGTGTTATAGAACATCACTGTCAATTAAACGCAATTAAGGAACTTTATTTATTTGAAAAAATGTATTCTAAACTTAGTCTATAAACATTGTTGTTCCTATGTCAACAGAATGGGTCCAGAAATAGCAACACCTGACCTTTTTAAAGCAAACCACTCGTATAAAACTTGATCAAGTTGATCTAATTTAGGTTTATGCAATGATTTCCACTCACAAATGGATTTATTAGTCTCTGAAGCAGTGCGACTTATTATTATTTTAATTTATGATTTTAAAATTAGTAATTTCAAAATGTGCCAGATTTTGGAGTATGCCAGATTGCCAAATTTTCAAGTCTACTGTACATTTAAACAAGCCACAAGCCCTCAATCTTAAGAAAATGTAGGAAATAAATGAGAAAGTCCTGTAAAGTTATTTGTGTATTTGTCAGATTGATTACAAAGAGCAACAACCAGTAGTTGTATCATGGATAGGGATGAACCCAGCAAATTCTGTTCATACCTACTGATTTATCAGAGACCAAATTCGAAGGTAGGCCCTACAGTGCGACTTCAGGAAACAGTTCATAAGAACACTGAATCAGAGGCTGATATCACTGGATCAGAGCTTACATTCACCAAATTGGGGCATATTGGTCCATCAAATGCCTCTATTATTATGTTAGGGTACAGTACTGTGTATCTGGTACCGAGTATGTAGGTAATATATTTGGTATTACTGATAGATAGCTAACTATAAAACTGATCTTTGTGTGTGATGATAGCAAACCTTTCTATTCCACTTGCTGACAAGTCAGAAGCACCAAATCAGAGCCGATTCATATGATCAAATAAACACTGAGCAGCTGCTGAGTGTATTTGCACATATTCCTTGTGCTGTACCTATAGATATTAATCGTGTGATTTAGTGTGCTTCAAAATGCCTATGCAACATACCCATCATAGAAAGGCTACCATAGTGCAGATTAGGTTAGGTTAATACCAGTTCCAATTTGGCGATACCAGTTCCAATTTGGCGATATCAGCTCTGATTCTGTGTTCTTATACATATATCCTTGAGCAACACTAACCAAAAGCCCAGTCTGAAAAAACCCTATACAATTTGGGTTTTTTCAGGAATTTGAGTTCTTTCAATATTTTGCAAACTCTAATACTTGAAAACCTTTTTTAGTACTTTCAAATCAAGATATAAATATTTTCAGCAACTTACGCCAATTAGTTTCAAAAATATAATGCTATCTGATAAAGGATAAAAATAAGCACACCGGACAAAAAATTAGTCACCCCTCTCAGAATGTACCTAATAACGTGTGATGGAGCCTCTGGCCTTGATAACCGCACGAATCCGGCGAGGCAGAGACTCTACGAGGTTATGCATGTACTGAACATCGATTTGCTGCCACTCGTTCATCAGCCAGTCCCGAAGTTCCGCCAGAGTCCGTGGGTGTCTATTCCTGCGCTTCACTTTATGTTTCCAGCCTGAACAACACCTTCGACGCATTCAGGATTAAAGGCTTCATTGGACCTGCGATGTACTCGTCGCCTCCCATCATTGGAGAACAAACAAAAACGGGACTCATCGGACCAAATTACACGTTTCCAATCTGCCGCAGTCCAGTTTTTGTGCCTCTGAGCCCATTTATAACGTGCCAATTTGTGACTTGCTGTTAACAGCGGCCTCTTCCGTGGTACCCTGCTCCAGATGTCCATCGCATGCAGTTCTCGTCGCAATGTCCATTCGGAAATTGGTTGCTGGAGAACCTCATTGGTTTCTTGCAGCAATTGTTCTCTGGTTTGAAAATGATTTGCACTTACTAGATGAGAAACATGGCGGCGGCCCCTATTGTCGAGAATTGTTTTCCGGCCACAGTTACGCCGTCGATTGTCAGTTGATTGCGAACTACACCACTCTTTGTAAACTCGCTGGACAGTACGCGTTGACACACCAACAAATTGGGCTACTTCAGACATTTTGTGTCCGTGGGCTCTGCCAAACACGATGGCTCCTTTTTGCCACTGAGTAACGTCTGCCTCACGACCCATTTTGCAGACTATATCCAACACACACTTTGTTCTTCACCACCTCACGAAACAGATCTGTTCCTGTGTGCTACGTCACCGCTACTTGTCACTTACCAATGCTACATCAGCGCCCTCTGTGTGACCTTGAACTTCCTACTATCGGTGCTATTAGGGGTGACTAATTTTTTGTCCAGTGTGCTTATAATGAGGAAAGATGAAAATAAAATGACTTTTTTAAATTCATCAATGTAATGCAATTAACTTTCAGAATGAATGATATGCTACTCTTGGATATACTAAATAGGTACTGAAAACCCTAAATAACAATGTACCACCCCTAACATTTAAACTGAGGCCTTAGCCTTGACTCCAATGTATTTTTATGTGCTAAATCGAAATATGGCTTTAAAATCCAGATTTGACCACTCCTAGCTACTTATATTTGAAGTTGAAGTTTACGAAAAATCAGCAATTTTTTGCAAGTATTTTTTTTATTGTATATAACTACATTTTACATACACTACATACAATTAACGACATTTTAATTGCATTTCAATATTAAAACTTTAAAAAAGATAGGTTTCTTGAACTTTGCCAAGGATGCTGTATATAACTACATTTTACATGCATACAATTAAAGACATTTTGATTCTATTTCAATATTAAAACTTAGAAATATAGATAGGTTTCTTGAACTTTGCCAAGGATGCCATGTCTGCCTTGCTCTTGTTCCTGGACATGAGCTCCCGACTGGCCACCTGCCCACTGATGTACACCTCCCTCCTTTCTTGTGAGTAAACATGTTGTGCTGCTTCAGTTGTCATCTTTACACACCTCTCTGCTGACTGTGTGTGTGAGGGCCATGCAGGAACTTCCATTGGTCTATCCAGAAACTCCTTGATTGCAGCAGTGGTGAGGGAGCAGGTCAGAGGAGGCTCAGTCATGCCAGAATTCCAGTCAATAAGCTCCAAGAGTTTGGTGGAATCTGGGTTGATGTTAGGAGTCTTCCTGGGTCTGACACTGCAGTCTCCTACCTGTGTGTCCTCATCTCCTTCACCTCTGATTACCAGTATCCTCTTCACTGCCTCCCTCCTCCACCTCACTGCACAGCATGGCCTGGAGCATAGCCTCAGTGTGTGCATACCAGGCTGATCTCTTCACTGTAGGCATCACTATTCCTATCACCTCCTTCTGACTTCTGAGCAGCTCCAGCTGGTACAGTACATGCCTGGGGCCCTCCACCCAGCTGTAATTAACTTGATGTTGAACCAGTTTGGCATGTAGACTCCGACTATGAATTCCACAATTATCCTCAGATTCTTCAGGTTCCTACCCTTCAGCTCATGTTTGGAAATCCACAATCTGAAGAACCTTAGAGCCGTGGTGAGCCACCTACTGTGACAGACTGGCCCAATCTCCAGGAGAGCTAGACTCTGAGGTACCTCTCCCGATTTGATGGCAGTGATGATTCTGTAGCCATATGATTGGTCTGTGCTGAGGTCCTTGACTACCTCCTGACTGAGATGGGGTAAAGGAGGACCAACAGTGATCCTCATGAAGTTTGGGTTGATCTCCAGCTCAGTGGCAGTGTCTAACATCTTCCCTAGAGGCCCAGACCACTTGTTGTTGCTCAATGTCTTGCCATCCAGTGCAGTCACCAGGTGTCCGAGACTCAGCTCCCCAGTGTGCGAGTCACAGACAATCCACACCAACTTCCTGCTAAGCTTGGCCTCCACATGATGATGCATTACTCCTCCTCCCAGCTAGTATTCACATTAGTACTGTCACCTCCTATGGCCAAAAGGGTCTGGTCTGCTCCTCTCTCTCTTAGCCAGTTCACCAGATGATCAGCAATGATCTCAGCATGACTTCTCTCCTCTGCAACTTCCTCTGGTACAAAATGCCACAAATATTTCCCACCTGGTTCATTGCACACTGTGTAGTGTTCTTCCTTAATGAGGCCAGGAAACTGCCTGTCACTGCCTTGAGCTTCCATCATCACTTTGGTGTCATCTCTTTTCCCATCAAAGAAGATACAGGTGATGCAATTTTCCCTAATATCTTCATCAAACTTCTTGACCAGCTCATTAGTCAGTCTCTTCTGAGCCCTCCTCACCTTGTTGTGGTCAATCACCAGTGCTGTGTCAAACTCTGTGATAAGACCAGCATCAATCCAGCAGTGACAATCTCTGCACTCTCTCTCAGCCCAGTGTGATGTCTCAAGCTAGCCAGAACTATGTTGGTGATATCTTCAGTGTTGTATTTCTTCTTCTTAGCCACAGGCAAGGAAGAAGTTGTCGCAGCCTCTGGTATGAAGTCTTCATCCTCCTCTCTCCTGCCTGCCTCCTCCAGTATATCTCTAGTCTCCTCCAACTCCATCTCCAGCAGTGACTCCTCCCTCAACTCCTCTGCTTTCTTGGCTGACTCCTTTGCCTTCCTTCTCTGCTCCTGTCTCTGCAGCACTACTTCCTGTCTCCTGGTCTCAGGGTGATCAGCTACACCCATCTGGTGTGCCCCCACACTGCCCACCTTTTCTCTCTGACCTTTAATGAAGGCAAGCTCCTGTACTGGTATCTCCTGCTCGCTCCTGCAGCTGCAGTCAATATGAACCTCACACTGTTGCAGACAGGGTTGCACCCAAGCTCACTGCAGCTCCTGATCACACAGTGACAGGTCAGGATGTCCACCAATTTGTCCAGTTTCATCATGAACCTATCTTTGACCTCTAGCTTCACATTGCCAATGGACACCTTCACTGCCTCATCCCACAGTGCCTTCACTTTAGCCCTGATCCTGACCTCAGTGTTGATTACAGGTCCTGTGAATAGAGCATTGGCCTTTCTCCACTGAGCCAGTAGCCCTGGAACAATGCCATTGTTAATCAGGTCATTAACTGGGTAATTCCTCCTGTCTTCCTCTCTTATCTCTCTCCTCAACAAACCATACCTCAGCAGATCTTTGGCTGTGGGCAGCTCAGCAAGGGGAAGTTCCCTCCCAGTTCCCACCAAATGACTTGGGTGACAACTTGATTTGCTTTGGGTTCCGATTTCTTTCCGACTCATCCTATGGACCTGTGAACAAAAGAAATGTCATTGAAATTTGGATAGGCCTACTGATTATGATTACATAAAATTAAGTTAATTGAAATTCTTGATATCTTCCTATAATCTCAGATTAAAGGTTGTGTTGTTATAGGTACAAGACTTAATTATTCAAAGTAATGACAATTTCATATATCTATCATATCAAAATATACAGAAAGTTTGGGTCACACACAACATTTTGAATAATTTGAATTACACAATATTTACATTACGAAGTAATCAAAACTGTCAAAAAGGAGGGAAAACACATGCATTCACAATCAAAACTCCAGCATTTGTGACTATATGAAACTTAGAAACCATACTGCACACCAAAACTAACCAAAGTTGACCACACATATCAATGGCACATTGATATATGATGCTAGTCATATTAGGTTGATTTCAAACCTTTAATGGTCAAATATAATTAGGTAAATGGCTTTTTTAAGCAATACTAAAGATATTTCTAAATTTGCTAGATAATATGACATCATTTGAGCATTAGTAGTTTTTGAATTATTGACTTTACTAAAATTGACATACCCTAGTATTGCATACAGCATACTCATTACATGTGTGTTCCATATGCATTTGGTTCAAGGTTGTATAGCAAATTGAGTACTGTACTTGGAAAATATTTGTCTCAAATGGGTTGTTAACTTGCTTGCCAAGTTTATTCCTGGTCTGTTTTGTATTTTTGGGAAGGGTAATGGCCTAATGGGTAGCCTATTCAGACAATGTAAAACCAGTCATAATTTTTATTTTATCATCTACTTTGATGGCTGTTAATGGTGATTCTTTGTATTATCCTTTAATTTTACACAAAGTGGAAGCAAGAATACAATACAAGATTGCAAAGATGTATACATTTACAATTTGTCAACAATATTATGAAAAAAACATGAAAAACACCAACTGGGCCGAGTTTCTTCTGGGTTTTTGTGAAAAAACCTGAACAAACACGTGGGTTAAGTTTTTTCTAAAAAAAAACACCAAAATTTGGCCAACCCTGATACTAACCATATCTGTTGAGTCAACAGCAGCAAAACAAATATATGACACAAGAAAGGTCTTTCATCATTTCCAGTGCTCGATTGTGGACAGTATGAGCAGAAAAGGGCATCAATTTGATACACTGAATCATAGTATCTTTTTCTTTTATTCCATCTAACAAATCTTTACAAACAATAGCCATTGTGGACTTTGTAGAGTATTATCACTTATGAAAGCCTAACAGTTTTGCATGAGCTCTAGAGAAGCAGAGTAACTTGCACAATGGAGATGTGATGCACCAGAAGACCAGTTTTGAAAAAACTTAATTTGAGAATGAGATTTTTTTTAGCCAAGTCTTCAACCATTTGCAGTCTTCTCAAAGTTTTTGTGACATGTTTTGAAATGTCTTTCAACATATCCCTTCTTAGCTGAAACAATTGATTGGTAAATTACACACTCCAGCTGTCCTTGATATTCAATAATTGCAAATTATTTCTATTCAGGATTCACTTTTCAATTTTCTTCACAAAACTACTACCTCTTAGTTCTTACTAGAACTAACCAATCAGTTTCATACTTTCTCGCTGGTCCAGGATCAAGATGAGAAAGCTGAAGAAAGTAGGCCTATAAAACAAAATGTTAGCAATAATAATCCAGACTCATATAAACCCAAGCACTCTAAAGCTATAGGTGTGTTTGAACCAGCATCTGTTATAGGTGACTCTCAAGTGAGGGGCCTAGGATCTAAATTACCTAGAGGTAGCATAGCTTACTGTTATCTAGGTGCAGGGATAAATAGGATTAGTAATAAAATTATAGAAAAAGGATCTGGTATTGACCTAACTATATCAAAGAATATGGTTATACATGTAGGTAGAAATGATATAAAGGGTAAGCACTCTGAAGCAATCATGGAGTCATATAAACAGCTATTAACGAAGTTAAAGGAATGGAGAACTAACCTTAAAACATCTATCACAGGTATAATTCCCAGGATACATGAGAATAATAAGTGGTACTCACAAGCATTATATATAAATAGTAGGCTTAAGACACTATGTCAGAGCATGGAAATTACATATATCGAACTGTGGAATAAATTTTACAAAAAAAAAAAAAAAAAAGAGTTCTATAACAGAGATGGAATTCACCTTAATAGTAAAGGGACTGATTTACTATCAAAGATTGTATCATATAATTGACTAAAAACCAAAGGAATAGGCCAAATTACTACAAATACCAATACTCTTGATAACAATAAACTAATCAAAAATATGGTACTTGTGGGTTATCTGTCGCCACTTTTTAATTTAATTTTCCAACTTTTTCACAAATACAGATGTGTGTTATCATGTTGCCATTTTTACAAAAATGTTTTTACGCCTCGTGAACAGGCTCTCATCGATCTCAACCACTATTCCTTCTAACCTAACCACACACTAACCTAACCACACACTAACCTAACCACACACTAACCTAACCACACACTAACCTAACCACACACTAACCTAACCACACACTAACCTAACCACACACTAACCTAACCACACACTAACCTAACCACACACTAACCTAACCACACACTAACCTAACCACACACTAACCTACACCACACTAACCTAACCACACACTAACCTAACCACACACTAACCTAACCACACACTAACCTAACCACACACTAACCTAACCACACACTAACCTAACCACACACTAACCTAACCACACACTAACCTAACCTAACTAAAAAATAAATGACCCCTTAGGTTAGATTAGGTTAGGTTAGGTTAGAAGGAATAGTGGTTGAGATCGATGAGAGCCTGTTCACGAGGCGTAAAAACATTTTTGTAAAAATGGCAACATGATAAACACATCTGTATTTGTGAAAAAGTTGGAAAATTAAATTAAAAAGTGGCGACAGATAACCCACAAGTACCAAAATATAATCAAAACTCAAAAGAAAAAGGTCAACAAAGAAAGTAAAAGAGATGCAAATAATATACCATCACAGAACAAGAACCAGACTAAATTACAAGCAAAATATTCCAAGGGTTCCTTGTCATTTTTCTATGTAAATGCAAGAAGTATCCGAGATAAAATAAATGAATTCAAGGCATACATAGGTATTGAAAATCCTGATGTTATGATTGTCACTGAAACTTGGACAAAATTCAGTAAGATACCAAATAGTCCATTTAGTGAGAGAGATAATACCATTACTTATGAAATTGATAGCTGTGAACTTTTTTATTATGAATGTAAATATTCAGAGGGTGGCGGAGTATTTATTTATGCCAAGACAAATCTGAATCCAGTTGAAGTTACCTCCGTTAAAGATGAAATAGTTGAATCTGTATGGATAGAATATTGGACATAAAAATGCCAGGAAAATCAGGATAGGGGATATTTATAGACCACCTGAGGGATGTTCAGTTGGAGGAATCCCAAAAAGTAGAGAAGAAAATAAGCATGTAGAAAATAAACTTATTGATGAAATAAATAAAGCAATGACAAGCATTATTATTATTGTTGGAGATTTCAATTATAGGCATATAGACTGGGAAATATTACAAACACCAGAAAGTAATGAGAGATTCTTGACTGTATAATTGAGAATGGTTTAACCCAGTTAGTAAAGGAGCCAACCAGGGCCAATGCTATTCTAGATTTAATTCTAACAAATAATCCAGATACCTTCCAGGATATCTTGGTTTCAGAAACACTAGGTTCAGGTGATCATTGTATCCTTTGGTTTATTATTGTTTGTAATTCAAGACCTAGTGAAAATAAAGTAGAAGTTCCAGATTTTAAGAGAGGAAATATAAATGGACTAGTAAATGATCTGTGTCTAATAAGTTGGACAGATATTCTACAGCCTGAACAGACAGTAACTAGTATGTGGGAAAAATTTAAAAGTATAATAATGAACATACAAAGGAAGCATATCCCACAGTGTAAAATCAGAACTGGAAAAAATAAAAAACAACCTTGGATAAACTGCAATGTGAAAAGAGCAATCAGAGAAAAAAAGCATTTCATAAATTCAAAAGAACTAAAAATGGCACAGACTCCGAAATATAAAAGTAAAAGAAGCATTTGCAAGAAAGTAATCAGAGATAGCAAATGAGACCTGGAAAAAAGCCTAGCCAAGAATTCAAAAAACAATCCTAAGAAGTTTTTCAGTCACTTCAATTTGAAAAGTAGAGTGAAAAAGAAAATTGGCCCCCTCCATATAGATGATAAAACTATAGATGATGATCTTGAAATAACTCACAAATGAACAAGATAGAGAAATAAATTAATTAAGGGTAACAAAACTAGATATCCTAAAAGCAATAGATAAATTAAAAATGGAAAAATCTCCAGGGCCAGATGAAATGCATCCAATAGTCATAAAAGCTGCCAAAAAGAATATAGCACAGGCACTAGAAATTATTTTTAATAAATCATTGATATGTACTGAAATTCCAGAGGATTGGAAGAAAGCAAATATGGCTCCAATCTTTAAAAAAGGAAATAGAAACTTGGCAAAAAACTACAGACCCATCAGCCTCACCTCTATTATTTGCAAATTACTCGAAAGTATCATTAGAGGTAAAGTTACTGAGTTCCTTGAAGAGTGCAACCTTATAAATGATAGCCAGCATGGCTTTTGAAATGGAAGGTCCTGTCTAATCAACTTGATTGAATTTTATGATGGAGTCCTATTGCATTTGGACAATAAAGAGCCAGTAGATATAGTATACTTAGATTTTGCAAAGGCATTTGATACGGTTCCTCATGCAAGATTGTTGGTAAAAGTTAGAGCCCATGGTATAAGAGGTCATATAGCTGACTGGATAGAAGAATGGCTGAGAAACAGAAAACAGAGTTCATCTAAATGGAAATAAGTCTACTTGGAGACCCATATTGAGCGGAGTTTTACAGGGGTCTGTGCTGACCCCTCTGCTTTTTGTTGTCTATATAAATGATCTAGAGAAGGGCCTATCATGTAAAACCTCAAAATTTGCTGATGATACAAAATTAGGCCATAATATTAAGTCAGTAGCAGGAGCAATGACAATACAAAAAGACTTAGACAGAGTAACAGCCTGGGCAGATAAATGAGAGATGAAATTTAATGATGATAAGTGCAAGGTTATGCATATTGGGCCAAAAAATCTAGAATTTGAATACAATATGAATGGAATTTGGATTAAAAATGATAGCTAAAGAGAAAGACTTGGATGTCACTGTGACTAATGAACTTAAACCCTCAAATCACTGTACGGTAATCAGAAATAAAGCAAATGCTAGACTCAATCTCATGCACATACACACATTGAATACAAATCACCCAATATTATAAAGCAACTATACATTTCATATGTGAGACCCCTCTTCAAATACTGCATTCAATTTAATAGTCCCTATTTGATACAAGATATTGAAAAACTGGAAAAAGTATAGAAATGAGCAACAAGAATGATCCCATCTCTAAGACAATTGACATATAAGGAAAGACTGGCGTATCTATGCATGTTCTCATTAAAAAGGAGGTTAAGGGGTGACATGATAGAGGTGTATAAATGCTAAAAGGGTTGGATAAGATAGATTTTGAGTCTCTTTTCATTAAAGCTCACAATAACCAGACTAGAGGTCATAGTATGAAATTATTTAAGCCAAGATGTATAACAAATTTAAGAAAACATAGTTTTACAAACAGAGTAATTAAGTTTTGGAACAGTCTGACAGAAGAAGTGGTGACTTCAGATACACTTGATTCTTTCAAAAGAAGGTTGGATAGTTTGATGTCTACTAGGGATCTGGTGATGGTGTTTAAGCCCATTTTTATTGCATGAATGGTACTAGTTTATTTCATATATATTATGTGCATTTGGGTGATAGATCCCACAGCTCAACACAGGTGTTGTGGGATATAGGGAGGCAGCATCTTGGGTTACGGGATACTCTCTGTCCTTACACACCCCATTTAAAGAGATTCCTCTGCTGAGCAGTGCCCCCCATAGCACTGTGAGGTATTGAAAAACTCATGATCTTCACTTGCCCCACAAACACCTTTAAATGGGAGACCTAAAATGGGTGCACACACATTTCTACATTACTCTACAGTCTTTATAGCCACACCTACACTTTTCCTCCTAAGTATATATATTGTAATGTATATGGTTGTAAATTGTGACTTGGTCCACAATTGATATGGACCGTGACTTATTTTTAGTTGGCAAGGTACTGGTATTGATGGGTACCATAATGAAATTGACTGGATTCTTTGGATCTGATATATTTGCATGTCAGTTATAAATAGATACTATAGAGCAGTGGTTCCCAACCAGTTTTGGCTTATGGCCCCCCTTAGGAACCTTATTTTTTCCCGTGGCCCCCATAAGCATTATTTTCAGTAGGTAATATGCAGATTTAACTCTATTTTACAAAATAACATTTTCCTGTGGCCCCCTTCAAATGTGCCATGGCCCCCAGGGAGCCATATGGCCCCCGGTTGGGAAACACTGCTATAGAGTGTAACATATTTGTGGATAGTAGCCTATTATGACTTTGATCCTCTGGATCTAGAGATTCTATCTTTAGTTTTAAATTGATAATTAATTAGTTTTAAATTTATAATTAATTAGTTTTGTAAAAATTAGTTATTGCCAATGTATAGGCAATTTTTACATAGTGGAGCCCCCTCGATGGGCCGAAGTGGCCCCTAGTGTACCCACTATAAAAATTTCTTATGTTCTTAAATAATAATAATAATAATAATAATAATGAACCTACACTGAATCAAATTCCTCATCTGTCTGAAACACAAGCAAGATATCATTATGAAAATACAGTATGTAGCGAATACATACTGCACATTCATAGTAATCTTTAGATTTCCAAATACCTGAATGACTACACTGTAGACATTCAGGTATTTGCAGAGGCTCTTCCAAGATTTGGGTATGAGGGGTGGCTGGTATCAAAATCTGCCTCAAATAGCTTCTAAAGAACATTTTCTGGTAGCTATCCATTTCACTCATTGATGAGGTACACATTTTGCCATGCTTTCAAAGAACACAAGATAATGTATTTTATACATAAAAATGTACTCTTATACACAAAAATTTCTATTAAAAAAGTTAGCATTGTGAAAAAGTAAACTTACTAAGGCAAGGGGGTTGGCTAGTCACCTCAGCCATCCCCCCCACGAAGGAGCTCTTAGTTTGGAAATCTAAAGCTAAGCCTAATTTTTTTTTAGTATGATGGCTGTGCACAAGCTGCACCCAAAGCTTTGATGAAATGAGCTGCATGCAGCTTGCAAGCTGCAGGTTCCCAACCTACGCACTAGGCTAATATGCTTTGGGAAAAAAAAATTCTTGCACTAAGCTAAGTAATGGAAAGTATGATTTGTTACTTCTAAACTTCAAAGGAAAGGACTTACACATTAAATGCAAGTAATTTCAGTTGAAACCTAACCTAGTGTATACCTAGACCCTAATCCAAGCATAAGAATCACCCTGACTGACCCATTGCATGAAATGGGTAGGGTTTCCAACTTTGTCAAATATCTGGTGGCCACAAAACTACATTGGCTGTTAGCCAAAATAAATTATGAGTTTTCAAACCTGAGTAAAGTATAGGGCTTAATGGGCCCTAAGCCTAGATGTTTAGAGTGATTTGCCATATGATGTGGTAGGCCTAAACAGTAGCTCCTTGGTAGATAGTTAAATAATTTTAAGAAGCAATTGGGCTATGCCAAGGTAGTAAAACTTCAGATGCCAGACATAGTTCAGAGACAGTCCATAGGGTAGGCCCTAATTATATACTAACCTAACCTAGCCTAATCTAATCTATATTACCAAGCTATTATGAACTTTGTCTCAGAAATGCGTCTGGCATCTGAAATTTCGCCAATTAGGCTACCAATGATACTTAATTCAGGCTAAGTTCTGTAAATAGGCCCTATGTACTAATTTGCCTACAAGTAGTTTATTAATACAGTAATGAGAATTAGCCAGCTTGAAATTGATAGGCTCCTATCTCGCAAAATTCTATCAAAAAGGTAAATGTTAAATTTCGCTGAGACCAGTGTTTTTGACATAGTCGAAATTTGTTACAAAGATCCTGATTGGCCAAAAGTGATCACGTGGGAAATAACCAAGCGTATTCTGGTCTCCGCGAAACTTAATATTAGTCATCATAAAATATATCTAGACTATATTCATCTGACTTAGCTAACCTCAATAAGGTAGGCCTTAGTAGTTTCATGTGGTTCACATGAAATGCAATGCAGCTTAGCCTACCATAATAAAATAGCCTAGTATGTACCTGAACCCTCAGTATGCTCAGACGTTGCCATAGGCAGTCTTTCTTATTTCACATTACGTTTGGAAAACATGAAGCCACTCGGGCCTATCAAGATTATCCAAGTCAGATGAATGATCTAAAGCAAAATATTAGCTTTAAGTCAAAAAATTATCCTTAAGCTATTTACAAAACTATTGAAGTAGCCTACTTATTTAAGCTTAAATATGTATTATTTACAAACCCTCTATTTCATTCATGAAAGCGCCTGATTTTTTCTTAAAACTAACAAGGAGCAACTATTTACCACATGATATGGTAAGCTATCATAATTATTTCGTTCTAAAAGGTTGCAGTGTACAAGAAGCAGGTTGAAATCCCCCATAATTAATGTTCCATCATTACATCCTTTTTTTATTTCCTAAACTATACCATCATCAACTCCCTGTGTTTGGAGGCTTGTAAAATGCACTTATCCGAATGTACTATTCACTCGATACACAAATATCAACCCAAATTGATTCTAGCCTGCCGTCTGATTTAATATTATCATCTGAATTAAAGTTAATTCATTCCGAATATTATATGATGCAAACCACAAGGAAAAAGAAAAAATTATTTCAAGGTCTTTCGTGTATTTAGCAGTACACTTCGTCAGGGAATGAAGGGAGAAATGTGCAGAAATCTGTTTGAGTCAGCGAGCAGCCGCAGCTACAGAACAGCCAGAAAAGAAATCAGAGATGAAGGAACAGGAGAAACCGAACGAGGGCAGTTTAGAAATTAAAGATCTATGCCAGAGTCTACGAAACGTTCTGATATGTCTGGAGCAACAGCAAGGTTTCACCAAAATCCTGAAAGGAGGATGACCAAGAGTCAGAGAAGGATGCAAGATCGCCAGTAGAGCGTCCCCTGTGGAACCCATACTGACGATCTGAAAGAAGATTGTCAGTGGAGAACTGTTTGAGAATCTTCTTATTAAGGATAGATTCAAATACTTTCTTTGGAAAGGCAAGAAATCAAGGCAATTGGACAATATTGGAGGGTTGGGAACGATCACCTTTCTTTGGGACATGCTGAATGAAAGCAAACTTTCAGCGGGAAGGAAAAGTACCAGATGAAAGACAAAGACGAGAAAGTTTGCTAAGGCAAGGTGTCAGCACAGAAGCACATTTCTTGAAAAGAACAGGAGAAACACTATCAGGATCGTACGCCTTCTTTGAGTTCATATGCGGGTCCAGAGGGGGGTGGCCACTAAGTATGTAACTCCGTTTCAATTTTTTAACAAGGAATAATGTAATACGAAACTATATGCTATAGGTGTAAAACTTACATGCAGATAACGTCTATGCTGTGTACAAAAAATTACGTCAGAAGTTTACTTTTACATCACGTGTATACAACGTCATTATGCAACGTTGTATCAACGTTGCAATACAACGTTTAAGTTTTACGTTGTGACTATATCAGTACAACGTCAATTTCTTTCTCGCAGCAGTTTCTTCCTATCATTCCGTCACTACCATATTTGTATGGTTTAGTTAAAACAAAGTTAATAATCCCATGAGGCCTATTGTTAGCTCAGTAGGCTCCGTAACCTATAAGCTATCTATCTAAATGGTTAGTTAGCTTATTAGCGCCGTTACTTGGCTCTATTTCCAAGTCACATAATGTAAATAGCATGGATCTTATTGACAAACTGAAATTTCCTAATGACCCTAATTTCAAACTGGTAAGTTTTAATGTATGCTCGTTTATTCACAAAGTCCCTGTTGATGACCTACTTGATTTTTAAAGGATAAGATCTCTGAATATTCTTTCCCTGTTCAATACAACACTCTTATTGAGTTAATTAAGCTTTGCGTCAAAGATTGTAAATTTCAGTTTGAAAATAAGTTTTGTGCTATGTCGTTTGGATTGGTGATGGGAATCCCCTCTCACCTGCATTGGCTAACTTATATATGGAATGTTTTGAAAGCAGAATTTTCCCTATGATTGTTAATTTTAACCTTGTTTGGTACAGGTATACAGTATATATATATGATATTTTATGCCTTTGGCCTAATAATTTGGATGTTGACTTATTTCTTGGTAGGCTCAACAATTTAGTCCCATCTATTAAGTTCACATTTGAAAAAGAAAATGATGGAAGCTTATCTTTTCTGGATCTAACAATTCGGAGATGCTCCACTCAGTTCAAATTTGAAGTTTATCGAAAGCCTACTAATAATAACTCTTATGTGCATTTTTATTCTGACCATCTTTGCTATGTTTCTTAGAGCATTGAGAGTTGTTAGTCCTGAATTTTTAGATTCCGAGTTATGCAATATCATGAATATTGGTACTAAATTATGTTTTTCTATTTCATTTTTAGATAACTGCCTTAGGAAAGCCAAGAATAGGTATTATAATAATGTAACTGTAAAGGAATTTGAGCGTAAAAATATCTTAAGCCTACCTTACCATATTAATTTTCAATATCTTCCGACTTTACTTAAAGCAAATGGCATGAATGTAGTTTTTAAGTATAATCATACTGTTAAATCACGACTAATAAAGAATAGCCCTAATAATGTGGTTGGCTGTGTGCAAGAGCGTAACTAGCTTCCAAAAACCAGAGATATAATTGAAAGAAATATTCTAGAATGTGCATTAATCCATTTTAAATAATTTCAATAACAGTGCGAGAATGTATAAAATTGACAATATCCTGTTTAAATTCCTTCTGCCTCTCATTAAGTCTTGCTAATTATGTGCTAATCGTTTTGTTTCCGTCCCGCTGTATATATTTGGGCATCTCGCCCGCTCCCTTCATTCCCTGACGAGGTGTACTTCTGAATACACGAAAAGGCCTTGGAATCATTTTTTTCCTTGTGGTTATATATATATATATATATATATATATATATATATTAAAAAAGCCACCGAATGAAAAGGTTCATTAAATGCTAAAATGGTAACACCAACAGAAGGAAAAACAAGCGTCCTGCGTTGTTGTTGTGTTGTTGTTAGCCGATCAGCCCACCCTGATCGAGCAAGCCGGCGGCACACAGGTAACCGATCGCCCTCTCCGGAGTGGACCAGAGGTTCTGCGCACTAGTGATGTGTCTGTTCTATGTTCTGCTAGAGCTGTACAGTCTGTCATAATGTGTTCAATTGTTTGTGGTGTGTCGTGGCACAGGTGGCAGGTGTCGTCTGTGCAGTTGTCTAGTCTGTGTTTATATGTCTAAGTTGGGGTGATGTCTACATCGGAATAGTACAAAGTTAACTCGATCCGATCTGCTCAGGCTGGTCTCTAACCTGTTAATAGGTGGTGGTTTCGCACCTACAGTAGGACCGCATTCGGACCGAGTCGTGTCAGTGCTTTGTGGGTTAGGCGTGTGTGTATGTGTTTTCTGTACTGTGTGATGTCTGTGGGGCGTGGTATGGAATGGAGTATTTGGTTATAATGTGTCTTTAGTGTTACCTTAATGGTGCGTGCGAGGTGTTGGTGCATGATTGTACATGTAGTGGCAAGGGTGTTGTGGGTTAGTTGTCGCTGCTGCCATGAACTGTGTTCCCCTCATGTCTAAATGTTCCCTAACTTTCAGTATTTTTGTTTCTGTGTGCAGGTGTTCTATTGGTGTTGTTTGAGTGCATCCTGTAATGATACGAAGTGCATTATTTTGCATTGTCTGTAAGGTGTTTACGTGTGTGTTGAGATAATGGGTGCCAGCATGGGCTAGCATAGTCCATAACTGAGCGAATATATTGTTTGTATATGAGTGATGTTGTTTCCTGCTGGTGTCCAAAGTTTGTGCCTGTTAGTACCCCAAGCGTGTTAAGTCTTGTCGTACATTTGTTTTTAATGTCCTGAATGTGGTTTGCAAAAGATAATGTGTTGTATGTGACCCCAAGTATTTTGGTCCTGTGAGTGTGTGGAATGTTGTTGTTTAGTGTAATCTGTGGAGTTATCTGGTGTTCTTTTGTGTTGCTTGTTACCAAGGTGATGGTTGATTTTGTGGGCGCTAGTTTGAGTCTATTGTGTGTGAGCCAGTCTTGTATACTGTTTATGTATGTTTGTAGGTTAGTTGTAGCGTGTCGATGTTGTTGTGGGTGGATGTTAGAGTGATGTCATCTGCATATGATGATAAGTAAGCTTGTTATCTATGGGTATTGGAATGTCATGCATGTATAAGTTGAAGAGTGTTGGTGAGAGAATAGAGCCTTGAGGGACCCCGTTCGGAAAAAGCTTGTGTTTAGATGACTTGCCATTAAATGTGACATGTATCTTCCTGAAAGGTAGTTGCTCAGCCACCTTTTGGTGTTATTGTGCATGTTTGTCTTGAGTATTTTGTTTATGAGAGGGAAGCGTGGGGTAGCATCAAATGCTTTACTAATGTCTATTGTTGCTAATAGTGTACGTTGAGCTGGTCGTCTGGAGTTGATGCCATCTATGATGTGCTGCGTGAGGTTAGTGAGTAATGTCGTGGTTGAGTGGTGAGGTCTGAATCCATGTTCAGTAGGCGATAGTGGTATGTGTGGGTTGGTGATTTGTAAGATTAGTCTTTCTGTTACTTTGGAAGGTGTGCATAGTAAAGTAATGGGTCTATAGGAAGCTGGTTCTGTTGGATTTTTGTTTGGTTTGAGTAGTGTAATAATTTTACCTTGTTTCCATATGTCAGGAATAACACAGTGTTAGTATGAATATGTGCTGATGTTTGTGAGAGCTAGTATTCCCTATGGGCCCAAGTGTTTAAGGTGTATGTTAGATATGTTGTCTGGTCCAGTAGCCTTCGAATTCTTAATGTTTTTGATGATCTTGGTGGTCTGGTCTGTATTGAAGGGTGTAATAGTCGTGTCGAGTCTGTAGGTTTTCTTGTGTATGGCTGTTTGTCTGTGTGCGTGTTTCTGGTTGTTGTCTCTGTTTAAGTGAATTATCTTTGCGTAGTGATTAAATGAGAACCAACTCTTTGTGATCATTTATTTATTTATATAAAGTCAAACAATGACAACGGTCTTCTGAAAAAGGAATAAGCATAATAAGTAATCACTTGAATAAAACATAAACATAATCATTGTCCTCTATCTCCTCCCAAGTCTTTGATACTAGATGTGATATGAGGTAATTGCAGTACAGTAGTGCAAAGACTTATATTGTTTTATAAAGTGAATACAGTATAGTACTTTAATAGGAAAACATAGATACTAGTTTATTTAAGAGTAATATGAGAACATAAGGCTTTGCTATTACATCATGATGAATACGATACTGTAGAAACTAAAATATAAATACTTATGGAATTATACAGTACATTATATCCAATCAAACATATTACAATACAATTAGAGAGTTCAGCGAGAGATTGAATCATATATTAAAATAAGGGTTGTACAACGGTATTCCTGACAAAAGTAATAGTACAGTAATGAGGTTACAGCTGTATTGGGAACACAATATAAAGTTCTTAGTAAGTAAAGTGTAAAGTGTACTGTACTCTATCTCTCCCCCAAGTCTTTGAGCCAGCAATTTTATAAAGAAGATTATTAAGGATAATATGGCAAAAAAAAAAAAAAATTTGTATGTTTACGGATAAAGACTAAACCTTATTTTGTCAGTGCCCTTAATTTAAAGCATACTTGATTGGTTACTCTTCTTGATTCATATGGTAGTCTTCATGCCAGGTAGGGGGGCGTCTGGTACGGTTCGAATGCCTTAGTGGAGTTGCAGTTTGGGGTGCCGTACCCATTGGCCTAGGGGGTGCAGGTGGTAGTATGTCGATGGGCGGCGTTGACATGTCTTCTTGGGTGGGGGTGTGGTCTCTTCAGGGGTCGGGCGCCTGCGTTCAACGTGTGGGCTGGACCGTGTCGGACTACGGGGAAGCGGGTGTCTTTGGTCCTGGTGCTGACCTGGCAGGTGTAGGTGGTGCAGCAGGTGGGCTGTTGGTGGGCACCGCTAGGAAGTTCTTCAAATGTTGGTCTATGGTCATCTTTGGAGCAGGTGTGCTGAAGGGTTCATATTTTTTAAGGAATTTCCTGTTCCTTACAGTTACCCTCCCAGATCCATCGACCCTAACCACGTACTGGTCAAACTGCCTGACTTCGATGACCACACCTGTCTTGTCCCATTTACGGGCGTGTGGACCGACCTGGTTCTGGATGCGTATAAGGTCTCCGACTGCTAGTGGTGGGAGTCTCTTGGTGTGCTCTGACCAGCGTTCCGCTCCCCTCATGTGGCGGTTCCTCAGAGCTTCTTCTCGGGTGGCCAAGTTTTCACGCCACGTGTCGTGTGGTTTATATCGGCCGGGAAGGATTGGAATGAAGTCCCGGATAGGGCGGCCGAATACACACATTGCTGGGGAGTGTTTTGTATCTCTATCCGGCGTGTTTCTGTATTGAAGCATGGCCCGTTGAAAGTTTTCGGTGTTGAGGTCGCCGTTTGGTCCAGTGTTGTCGGTTATTAGGCGTTTCGTTGTCTTGACACCAACTTCTGCCCGACAGTTGCTGTGAGGGAAAGCCACTGATGAGAGTCGGTGGTGTACGCCCCAGTTTTTGAGGAACTGCCGTGTGGCTGCTGCGGTAAATTCAGGGCCCCCATCGGAAGCCAGTTCGTCGGGGATGCCGAAGGTGACGAAGGTCCGTCGGAGGCAGGCGATGAGTCCAGCAGCACCATCTGATGACCTCTCTACTATTGGCCAGTTAGAGTATCTGTCCACCACGACCAGGTAGTTTACTCCTTTGTAGTGGAAGTAGTCCGCGCAGACGCACTGGAAGGGGTATTCTGGTGATGTTGGTGGAGTGGGTGGAGCGCTGGGCTGGGTTGGTGCCATGCGGTTGCAGTGGTTGCAGCTAGCCCGTAGTGCTGTGATGGCTGGTGTGATGCCAGGCCAGAAAATGGAGTCTTCTGCTCTGGAGATCATGGATGAAGTACCTTGATGAGCTGAGTGGAGTGAAGCCAGTACTTCTTGCCTGAGGGCCGGCGGGATAACCGTGCGGTTCCTGTACATTACCACGCCGTCAACAGTGCGGAGGTCGTCGCGAAACTGGTGATATTCCCGCAGCTGTGCAGGGAGTGCATGGCGGGATTCAGGCATGCCGGACTCTATGACATTGGCTAAACTATTCATGACTTCATCGCTGGTCGTGGCGGTGCGTACTCGATCCCATGTCACTGATGCCAGGCTCAGCGAGTTGAGTGTTGATGCGGCTGCAGAAATGACGCAGGCTTCCATGCCATTACCATCTGTCAGTGATGTCCGTATGCCGGCTAGGAAGGTGGGGGGGGGAAAGAACGCCGTTCCCTCGCATGGTTGATGGATGGCTGCTACGTCATCGGGGAGTGTCAGTGGTATGGGGTCGCCAGTGGGGTATCGTGACACCCCGTCAGCAGCTTTGTGTTTCGCGCCTGGTACGTGGATCATCCGGAAGCGGTACCTGAGGGTTTTTTCCTTCAAGTTTCTGAGGCGTGTATTAGATATGTCCTCTAGGGATCTGTCACCAAACACTTTGAGGAGAGGTTTGTGGTCCACTGCAATTATTAGGTCTTCGCATCCCAGCACGAAGTACCTCGCCTTGTCAAGGGCATCGGCGACAGCAAGTGCTTCTCCTTCTACTGGTGCATAGCGGGACTCAGCTGAGGTAGTGAATCTACTGCCGACCAATGTGACACGCCATCCAGTATGGCAGCAGAAGGGTTCGACTCGTGTACAGGTGCAGTGTTTCTGAAGTAGCCAGTAGCCGATGCCTGTTTTCGACCAGTCTGTGGCGAGGCATGTGGGCTTGGTTTTGTCAAAAATTTTAACACCCTCCTCTATTTCTGTGATGATGACATCCTTTGATTCTTCGAAGATGGTTTCCAATTCGTCATCCCACTTGAAAGGTGTTCCTGGCTTCAGAAGTAGGCGGAACGGCTGCATCCTCTTGGCCATGCTGAAGGCATACGACACCTGGTTGATGAGCCCGAACCATGATCGAACGTCGGTGATGTTCTTTGGAGATGGAAACTCTAGGATTGCTTTGAGGTATTTTTTACAGGGTCGGACACTGTCAGATGTGATCTCGAAGCCTGCAAATTCAACCTTGTCCTGACAGAACACAAACTTGTCGGGGTTCAGTGTGATTCCGTGTCTGCCGCAGGTGTCAAGCCACTGGGTGGCCTGGAAGAAGCTCTCCTCCACTGTGTCTGACCAGAGCAAGACGTCGTCAATGCACTTTGTATTGTTAGGGATGCTCGATACAATTTCGTCGTACCTTCTTGTGTAACCGTCACCAGATGCAATGTAACCCTGGGGAGCGGTTTTGTAACGGTAGCGACCCCAGGGCGTTATGAAGGTGGTCAAGTGGCGGTCTTCTTCACAGATTGGTACGCTGTGATATCCATTCCATGCATCAAACACTGTTTTCTTTTTGCCTTGCGGTACTGATCTGGCCTGGTGGAATGGCGATTGAGTGTGGTGTGTTTCGCGGGTGGCGTGAGCGTTGAGGGGTTGAAAGTCAACGGTACGCCTTGGTTTTCCGTTCTTTTTGGCGCACACCACCATTCTGTGACACCAGGTTACGGGCTCACCAACGGGTACTGGTTCAAGGACACCCAGTCTGACATCTTGGTCGAGGCCAGCCTTCACGTCCTCCTGCCAGTGGATTGGTACTGGGACGGGGGTGTGATGTGCGACTGGTTTGGCATTGGGGTCCACCATCAATTTCATTGGGGGGCCGTCCATCATGGGCAGCGCTTGGTGGTCACAAGTGTTGAAGGTGCTTGATTTGTAATAGTCCAGCAGGTATTCCTTGAGCTTTTGCTGGTTCGCCGCAACAGCGGGTAGCGGTAGCTCGATTGGAGGTGATGGAGGATGTTGGCGTCTTGGACAGTCACAGTTAGTTACAAGTCCGCTGTCACTGTGTGGCGTGCTGGCACTGTTGTTACAGTATTGTGCTGGATCCAGTTGGACTTCCCCCACTGTAGGAAATCTTCCCGAGATAATGCCGAGTGAAACGCATGCCTCTCTGCTGATGAAGAACTTGTCAGAAGAATCTGTCACATATGTTACCTGTCTCGTTTCTACTTGTTGGCCCTGTTCATCCTTGCCAGTGAGGCGAAGTATGGCTGCGCCAAGGATTTTGATGCCCTTGTTGTTGGCGGCGTGCATCTTCATGGTCACAGGGATGAGGTCAGACTGGAGAAGCCCGAGGCGGTGGATAACCTTGATACCGGTGAGGCAGCTCTGACAGCCTGTGTCTGCCATGGCAGGCAGTACCACGGTTTTTGGGTGGGCATTGAGGGTTGCCCCAAGCGCCTCGTAGTCTTCGGGGAGAGTCCTGACTGTCAGGTTGATGTGTGGCTGTGGTTGTGAGTTCTCCTTGATCCACATGTCCGATAGTTCATTGTAAATGTGATGGTCGAGGGCGATTGCTCTTTTCTTATGTGGCTCGGAAGTGTTGCTTGTGGCGCAGAGAAGATCAAATACCGCACCTTCGCACTCATCAGCTTTATTAGGAGTGGCTGAAAGGCTCTTGTCCTTGTCTTTGCTCCTGCATACGGATTCCCAATGGCTGTCGCGCTTGCAAATTTTGCATTTGTGGTTGTACGCAGGGCAATCCTTCTTGCGTATGTGGACTGGGGCTCTTCTGCCGTGTCCTTTTTTACCACAATATGAACAGGGGGCATTTTTGTCTTGTGGGGGTATTTGCTTACTTCTCCTGTATGTGCTGCTGCGGCCTCCACGGCATGGGAGTCCAGCAGTCGTGATGCTGAGCGCTTGCCTGCTTCCTTCGCCTCGACAAACTGAAAGACGTCTTCCAGGGTCATCTCCTGGTTACTGTTGCCGAGGAGTTCCAGTTGTATTTCCGGGTCAGCAATTCCGCGGGTAAGGACGTCGCGAAGGATGGGGTCAGTGTAATTTACGTTGTTGTTGCAGCTTGGGCATTCAACAAGAAATTTGCAGACTCCGGCCTGACCACGAAGACGGGCTCCAAAACTGCGCACAGTTTCGTCGCGGTCTTGTCGCATATTGTGTAGGGTAACCCTGGCTACCATGGTGTTCTCCTCTCGGACAGCTAGTTTCTTGATTGCAGCAAGGACTTCATCTTCGGTTTTGTTTGTTAGGCTTCCACCTGCGGATCTTGTCAAATCTTTGCGGAGTGAATCGTCGCAGCATTCAAGTAGTTGTACCACTTTGTCCCTACCAGTGATTTTTGTAGCTTCCGCATAATCTGTCCAACGCGACGTAAAATATGCCCAGTCTTCACTGGTACCTGCAGCCGAAATGGTTGGCCGTCTTACTTTCTCAACCTTTGCAGAGACTGTCGGGCTTGGGACATGGGTCGTGCAGTGGGCTGTTATAAGTGCGGCTACAATGGCTGGGTCCAGGTCTGCTGTGACATAGGTACAACCTGTGATAGGACATTCTACGGCAGGCATTGTGGATAGCGTTTGTTGAAGTTGCTTAATTAGGTTGGGGTGGTTGACAGTTGCTTGAATTTACCACGTATGTAGACTTATTTTATTATTTATTTAATTAATCAGTCATTTGTACCTAAGACCGTTGTCATAAATGAGAACCAACTCTTTGTGATCGTTTATTTATTTATATAAAGTCAAACAATGACAACGGTCTTCTGAAAAAGGAATAAGCATAATAAGTAATCACTTGAATAAAACATAAACATAAACATAAACATTGTCCTCTAGTGATTAATTAGAATGTTAGCTTGTTGTGGAAATATTGGGATATTATTTTGGCTGCGACAGATAGCCACGTGTGAAGTGTGAATGCCGCTGTTAGAGTGGGTAATGCTGTTTATAGTCTTGTATAGCCTG
Source organism: Bathynomus jamesi (assembly GCA_023014485.1). Classification (NCBI taxonomy): domain Eukaryota; kingdom Metazoa; phylum Arthropoda; class Malacostraca; order Isopoda; family Cirolanidae; genus Bathynomus; species Bathynomus jamesi. The sequence goes on from JAJOZX010002871.1 coordinate 30,857, forward strand.
GATGTATCTGTGGAGTGGTTTAGTGTTGTTATGAATTCCCTAAATGTTTCCGTTTGTTTTTCTTTGAGTTTGTTGTTTATTTCTGTGCTGAGCTGTTGTATCTGCTGTTTTATGGCTTCTGTGTGTGGTGTTTGTGTGTTATGTTTGAGGTTGTTACGTTGCCTTATGAGGTGGGCTATTTCTCTAGTGTAATTTGGGTTGTATTTCCTAATGTTGTCCTTGGGTATGTATTTGTTTGCATCATTGATGATCTGATTAAGTGTCTTGAATGTTGTATTGATGTTTATGATGGGTGTGCTGTTTAATGTGGTGAATTGTTCCTTAGTCTGTATTTTGAACTGTTCCCAATCAGCTTTCTTGTAATTTCTGTAAGTGTGCCTAAGGGTGTTGGGGCAGAGTGTAGAACGTGTTGTAATGATGATGGGCAGGTGGTCTGACGACAGTTATTTTTCTGTTCTCCAGTGTGTATGTGTTGCTAGTGAGGAGGAACAGAACGTTATGTCTGGGGAGGAGTTTGAGTATCCTGCTTGATGTGGTGTGTGTGTATGGTCTTCTGTATTGTTAAAAATGAAGAGGCTGTTTTATTTGTGTGGCTATGTTGGCGCCTCTGGTGTTGCTTTGGTTGTGCAGGTACCAACTAGTGTCTTTAGCGTTGAAGTCTCCTCCTAAGATAACATTAGTGAGAGAGGCCAGATTGTGTAACTGTGGATTGTAATTGGCTCGCACCTGAGGTAAACTATCTGGTGGGATGTAAATGTTGATGAGTGTGGTGGTGTGTTTTGTGCGCGTATTAATGTTAACTGCCTGTATTTCTATCGTGTTATCTACTTGGATTGTGTTTGTAATGTTTTGGGTGGCATCAGTGTAGCTAATGCTTTTACGTAAGTGATGAGTCCACCCCCGTGACCCCCAGTACGATCTTGACGGATCGCCGTGAAGTCATGGATGGTGGGTATTTTGTGTGCGCGTTTCAGTTTTGTTTCTTGTATAAGTGCTACGTGAATGTTTTGTTTGTGTACGAATTCCCTAAGCTACGTCCTGTGTTGTTGATGGCGGTGGCGCGGCAGCATATATCAGGTCATCCCATAAGTAATGTCGTTTTTTAGATCGGAATTTGAAGGCCAAAAAAAAATTCAACTGAAACTTTTTAATCTAGTATATATTTTCCATCGGAATCAGTGATACTCTGCCAACGTCCTGCAAGCTTTTCAATGCCATGTTTATAAAATTAAGGCGGTTTTGAGGCAAAAAACGTACTAAGACTGGTGTGCAGGTCATCTAAAGAAGTATACTGTTTCTCGTCAAGATAGTTTTGCAGACTCCCGAAGAGATGATAATCTGAAGGCGCAAGGTCTAGAGAATATGGAGGATGTGGAAGTTTTTCCCACCCAAGCTCCTCAATTTTTGCAGAAGTGATCCGAGCGGTATGAGGACGTGCGTTGTCGTGGTGGAACACGATTCCTTTCCGATTAACCAAAGAAGGTCTCTTTTCTTTTAGTGCAGTGTTCAATCGATCCAGTTGATGACAGTAGACTTGAGCGGTGATTGTTTGGTTGTGTGGTAAGGTTTCAAAAGCGTATTACACCACCTTTATCCCACCAAGCACTAAGCCACACCTTCCGAGGGTGAAGATTTAGTTTTGGCTGTGGTGTCGCTGGTTCTCCGGCACAAACCCACTGTCGACGGCGCTTAACATTCTGGTACAGTATCCACTTTTCATCACCAGTCACAAAACGGTGCAAAAACGGATCTTGGAGTTCACGGGAATGAAGAGCTGTGCTAATGTTTACCCGCACCCTCAGATTGTCGACCGACAATTCATGTGGCACCCATTTTCCTAACTTAGGCACTTTCCTGAGTTGTTGCAAATGTCGATGGATGGTGGACGGGGATGAATTGAGTTTCTGGGCCAATTCTTCGACAGTTGTTGAACAGTCTTCTTCAAGTGCGGCTAACAGCAGGTCATCATCAAACTCAGCAGGGCGTCCAGAGCGTGCTGCATCTGTCAAACAGCAGTCACCATTCCTAAACTTTTGAAACCATCTTTGACATTTCCTCACATGCAGAATATCGTTGCCATAAATGTTCTGAATGTTTCGCGTTGCTTCAGTAACACTATTCCCTTTTTTGAACTCGTAAAGCATTATATCCCTGATATGCTCTTCTGATACCGCCATGTTTATGAGGGGTTCACATAAAGCAAAACACACTTCTTCACTGGTCAAGGTCTGTAAAGTATGTAGCGAAACACGATAGATCTCCTCTTAGTTATAACCTTCGGAAAATTTATGCTTAACCCTTTAAGCCCTGAATTTTTTGTAGGGTTAAGTTATGAATGCTTGTATTTGAAATGTTAGTAATTTGTACCTTCAGTCCTTAAAGAGTTAAACCCGAGTAGGACTAGTTTAAACTTAATCTATCGTAAAAAACATTACTTATGGGATGACCTGATATTTTTCTATCCTATCTAATCAGTGATTCGCGATTCTATTTTGTGTCTAAATTAAGATGACGAGGTATTGACAGTCTCTACTAAAATTTTAGGTAAAGTCGTCTAATTATTATGTCAGTTAGGGGTAAATGTACGTAGCTTATTAATAGGTAAAATAGGGCTTGGTTGGTCGAGGTTTCGTTGCCGCTGGAGCTAATAGCCACAAAGAACGAAACATAGGCTCCCAATGAAAACCTGAAGCAAAGTACCTGTAAGTATTACTTATGCCTAATTTCTAACCTAAACCTAACGGGGTTTAACACCCAACCCTATATTCTCTGCAAAAGTTTCTCTGTACCTGCGTCACAGAATTGTCACGTAAAATCACTCAACGATCTTGATTTTCTGTTCCAGCTGCAAACGCGGCGTCACAGTTATATTGTTTCGTATAGGTATATGCATATAGGTATATGCCGAATAAAACTCCAATCTGTTACCTTTCTGAAGAAGAAAACCCAGTGATAAAATATGCATTCATTATACCATAACGAACAAATAAAAATAGGGACATGATTTTGGGACACCCTATATATGTTACAGGGAATCTGTGCAACTCGGGATTTCATGAAATCCCTAAAATGTTCAGAGATTTCATACAAGGTTAAGTTGTGATATCTTCCTTAGTTTTAATGAAAATATCACGACTTAACCTTACATGAAATCCCTGAACATTTTAGGGACTTCATGAAATCCCTAGTTACACAGATTCCTTGTAACATATAAGAGTATATATGGACTATGCCTCCAGTGAGTAGCCAAATAGGTATATACGTTTTTAAAATGAGCAGGAATGAGGCAATTTTTATTATGTAATTTCTTAGTTAACTGATATTTTTAAAAAATGCAATATAATCATACAACTCGGACGGTGGATATTTTTTGCAGCCAATCATAGAAGCTGGATGTTGATGACGTAATGACAACTATAAATTAAAAATCTGGAAGCAAGTCATATTCAAAGTTAATTAAAGTTTAAGTGTAAATAAATGCAAAATGCCTTTAAAGTGTGTTGCGATACTCTAACAATGTAGGAACTTCTACAAAAAGTAAAAGTACTTTCATCTCTCTGAAAACGAAGATCTTTTTAATATCTGGGCGTTTAATTGTGGAAAAGTGGATTTAAAATTTAGCCCTAACATAAAACGGATGGTAATATGTGATAAACATTTGAATAAGGAAAATGTCTAAAGCCAACAGCAGTACCCAGAAAACTAATAATATAAACAACAAATAGCCCCTGGCTTATATGCCCTCGGGCTGAATTCGTTGGAACTACTACAGCAAGTGCTCCTACTGGTTTCAAAACTGCAAATGGGATAACTGAACCTACACCATTAGGTAAGTCAAACAATTAAATTTATTTTCTGTCCCCTCTAATAAATTATTATTTTGATTTTTACGTATTTAATTTACACTATTCAATTAAATATTTTACATTTAATTTCATGCGCCAATCGAAAAATGTTAGCTAGCTTTCTAGCGATTTTGTGTTTCATGAGTATTGCGTCATTTTTTATGGTACCTGGCAACCGCAGTTTATGATTTTTGTTTACATTCATTTAAATATTTAGTTTGTGAACTTCCTAAATTTTGATAATTTTAAGTATTGATTAAAGCTGTGTGTGTGTGTGTGTGTGTGTGTGTGTGTGTGTGGTGTGTCGCTTGGTCTCAAACATGTAACTAATAAATGAAATGAAACATTACGTACGTTATTTTTAAAATTTGGTATTCAGTTTTTTATACATTTTAAAATTGTTTCAAAGTTTTCATTTAATTTACAATTTTTCACATTGTATTGCACACAAAATTGTGTGTGGATTTTGTTTGGATTTTTTATTTCATTATAATGGACTTTAATGTTATGGTTAGTAATAATTCCTATTTGTATTTGTAACTTTGTAGAGTACTATTTGCAGGTGTCACAGGACTAAAGATAATGGACCTTTATAAATTTTTCAAAAGAAAAAATGTCCACACCTACAGTGGTTCTACAGAGAACGATGATCAAAGTACTGTTAATCCCAATAAAATTGCTAGGTTACAACAGGATGAGAGTGAAAGTGAAAAAGTTTCGGCGCCTTCGGCGGTAGCTCTTGCCTCCCCTACTATTAAAAATCTAAAATGGCTTAGGATCTTGAAAACTCTTAATCCAGCCCTGAGAATAACTTTCTTTTATAAAGGTAACAGTCCAAGGAAATGCTTAATCTCGAAATTAGCACTTTTTTATCCTTATGTTAATACAAATCTGAGCATCCTAATTGCGGTTTGCATTGAATATTGTTACTAATCAGATTTTTATCAATTTTTATATAATTTTTATATTTTTATTCATAATGTGTCTTAGCAGTAGCTAGTTAATCATCTCTAACTGAACGATAAGCTCATCATGAACGTACATAAAAATTATTTCTCTCTATTTCAATTATACTTCTACGATTAGTTCAAAGTTCGCCCCCCCACACCTTCGCAAATTTCTGGGTACGCCCCTATCTAGGCCTACGCTAGTCTACCCATGAATAAAACAATTACTAGTCAAAACGGCAAACGGACTATAACAAACACCATCATATTAAGAACATAAAAACGGTAAACTAACAAAAAGGCCACTAGAACCTATCAAGGTTATCCACGAGAGAGTTCAAATCAAACTCATTCATTCCAGAGGGTGCCCAAATCCAATACTATACTACCAATATAATTCTAGAATTCAGATACGGCTTGGAGACAACCAGAAGGTCATGTACACATTTTTTGATCAGTTGACGTCATGGTGATGTCACCATGACACCATTATGTCCTGATACCTTCACCATGACGTTTTGATAAAGCCAGTGATGTCATTACACCATGATAGCTTCACCATGACGTCAGCTGATCAAAAAATGCGTACGTGACTTACTGACTGTCTCCAATTCGTGTCTGAATTCTTGAATTTTACTCTTAGTACAATTCCAGAATCCAGAGGCAGTTAGGAGACAAAACACATGTTCTTAGACGAGGGCAGATCTGTTGGGGAGGAGGGGGTGTTGGCGATGTCTAACCCCCACCCCCTCTATTTCTTGCAGTGCCCTATTTGAATGAGGTATATGCTTCTGAAAAAAATTGTTTTTTAAATAGATCATGGTTATTTTATTTCATTCACATTCTATTTTGAGTCTTTATCCATATACATTGTACTTCCAAATTTGTAGTTGTAATGGTTTTCATAGGTGCCCTTAATACTGGTGCAGCCATATCACTATTTTTATCTTCATCTTATTCTGATAGTTCTTTTAATTGGCAAGACATTTTGTGGTAACTGTTGTACCCAAATTAGATTCTTATTTTGCATTATATTTGAATGAGACTGATCTAATAAATATAAAACATAATGGATTTTACACGCGCTCATTGGTGGTCTGTTTTAAGAATTTTTTTTTTTAGTACTGTACCCTTTTTATTTTAGACGGTGCCATTTTTTCTTTGGACCCCCCTTACTGAAATGCCACCCTTGCTTATATATTCATAAATAGTGCTCCTCCCACTTTTTATTTATGCTAACCGAGGCCTAAAATAGGCCCGCGTCGAGTTGACAACCCTGAGGTAAGACCGTTATTATTTCTCTCTGAGCTCGGAATCCCAATTGAGTTTTGAACGGACAAGCTCTGAAGGCTCCCTTAACTTATAGACTAAATTAAGTTAGCCTAAAACAGACTTTATGAACTTGGAGGTCCTATTCGGTCCTACTTCAAGGTTGCGACTCGACGCGGGCCTACTTTAGGCTTAAGTTAGCATAAACAGAAAAGGGGGGAGGGCACTATTTACGTCTTCTTTCCAAATCTTGCAACAACAACGCAACCTGCTCCATTGCACGGTACAACAATCCTGTATCTAAAGTACCAACCTGAACTGCGAGAGAGCTCTATAAGACAGCGTTTTATCAGTCACTTTCAACAAAAAAGAGCATCCAAAACTGATGCCACAAGAGCCCCAAAATTTGACTCTAAAATAAATGACAATTTTTCACTTACCTTGCAATTATGAGATGGATATACTCGTATATACACCTTAATCTAATGTATACAAGCAATGCTGCATTAATCACCCTAGTCATCGTATTGCTTTGGAATAACAATGGCTCTTCCTCTTCTAGATTTTTTAATAAGGACCGAACAGGACGTCGTCCATAAAATCTGTTTTAGTCTAACTTAGGCTATAAGTTAAGGTAACCCTTCAGAATTTGGCTGTTCAAGGCTCAGCTGGGATTCCAAATCCATCAGAGAAAAAAATAACAGAGTTCAGAAGAGCAGTGTCCGTTATAATAGCGATGGTAAAAAAAAGTGAAGCAACATGACGTTCTTGTGTTCAGTATGGGAATTGTAAATAGTATGCGCAAGTTGTAAATTATCGTATATTTACTTTAGTCTCACAGCTCATGAATGATGGGGAGACTTGGAAACATATTAAACTATGGTTATATATTTTATTTTAGGCGAGTATTTACTTTGTATGTTTTTTCGATCATTCTTTTTCTATTCGGTCACCTTTAAATCGAAATAAGGATCGAACACAATTCAAACGTGTAAGTAGAAGAAAAATGTGGCAAAATAATGTATATTTCTATTATTATGCGACACAATTCCTTTTCTTTCAGGTCATTCTGGCCCAGGTTATAATCCGAATCATTCGTGATGGTGTTATTCATTCATGGTTGTGTTGTGTTGTGTTAACCTTGCATTGCGCCTACGGGTCTATATAAGGTATAGTAGAAATTACTTAGCTAGTAATACTTATTACCAGTGGCGGCTCGTGACTTTCAGTTATGGGGGTGCTGCCTCAGAAATTGCGAACAATTGTGTCGATTTTATATATATATATATTGACTAAATCGCTCTTATTCTACAGATGAGGAGGTGGAGTTGTGTCCAGTAGTTCAAAGAAAAGGACACACATACTCAGGGGAGTAACACTTTTTATTTGAATTGTTAATACATTACTTTCATTGTTTTATTGTTGTTACAGGTGATGGTGCATATATGCCCAAAGACAGGCTCGCATATATAAATAAGATAGAGATTAAATTGAATAAATAAACGAGATAATAAAGACCCTTTCTAAACAAGGGGGAAAACTGAATAATAAGAACTAATAACAAAGAAGAATCAAAAGAAGCGCAAGATCATCTATTGCAAAGAAGAGCTAAAGCATTATTTCTAAGGGGTACCTAGACCGTGGTATTTAGGGGATAGCCGGCTGTTCTGGGTATTCACGGGGTGGGGGTACTTTCTTAAATACTGAAGAGAAGAAACACGAGGAACACCTTAAATAAATTGAAGGTGAGAAATTATTCTACTTTTTATCACTGGTAGCAGAGCGTGGTTCGAATTCGACATGAGCAATAAAGACAGTGGAGACTGGAGGATGAGAAGAGGATGTCCACATTTCAACGGGAAGCAAGAAGAATTTAGAAGTTGGAGAGGGAGAGTAGAGGATTGGTTGATCGTGTGCGAAGAAGTGGTATACCCTGGTTTGGAAATAAGGATGAATTTAGGAGGGAAGGCATGGGAGGTGACCGAAGATATTAGTCGAGGAAGTCTTAAACAAGAAGGTGGTGCAGCAATTATTTTGTCAGTTCTGGATAAAGTGTATAAAAAGGAGACTTTGATGGAGAATTATGAAAATAGGAAGAAGTATTTCAAGATCAAGAGGGAAGTGGGTGAAACGATGAAGGATTACATTTTCCGGTATGAAAAAAACGCGAAGGACTGTAAAACAACATTAGGTAGAGAGATGTTTGAAGGAGAAGTGAAGGGATTTCATGTGCTGGAACAAGCGAGCCTGTCTGAACAACAAAAACAATTAGTTTTATCAGCATGTGGAAAGGAGGAGATGAAATATGAAACGGTGACACGAATAATGAGGAGGATATTTGAAACCTTGGAGGAGGAAGCAAAAGGAGAGGAGTGGTTGGAACATGACCAGATGAATCGTGGATATGGTGGAGGAAGAGGATTAAACAATAGAGGTGGAGGTCGATGGAGAGGAAATTGGAGCAGGAAAGGAGCCGGAAGAAGAAACCCGATGAACCAACAGGGAAAGGTAACAACATGTACAATCTGCAAATCCGAATGGCATTGGGCCTATGATTGTCCAAAGCATTATAAAAACAAAGGGATGGTTAGTCAATCTGATAATGATAAAGAGAAGAAACACGAGGAACAGGAGGAGGAGAAAGAAGAGAAGATTTACGTGAGTGAGGTCATAACTGAGGAAGAAGAATGGGGAGATATTGAAGCTATTTTAGACACTGGATGCAAATCAACAGTATGTGGAGAACTATGACTATCAAAGCTAGTGATGGAGTTGGATAAGGAGGAGCTTAAGAGAATGAGGGCAAAGACTGTAACATCAAAAAAGGTCTTTACCTTTGGGAAGACGAGCTTCCCATCAAGAGGCATCATGGAAATTCCTGTCAATATAGGAGGACAAAAAGTGTATATAAAAACGGAAATACTGAAAGGAGATGTGCCCTGGTTATTAGGGAAGGAAACTATGTGTAAAATGGATATGAAGGTATGCATGAAGGAGGAAAAGGTGGTGATAGGAGATATGAATAACGTAGAAGTGACGCTTAAAGAAGATAGAAGAGGACACCTGAGAATTGGTTTGATACCACAAAGGAGAAGAGAAGAAGTGTGGACAGAAGGATGGAAAGAAAAGGGAGATAAGGAGATTGGTGCAGCCATAAGAAAGTTACATCTACAATTCGGACACGCTAGTGGAGAGAGAATTTGGAGGTTGACGGAGGATGCTGGATGGAGTGAGGGACTGGAGGAAGAGCAGAAAAAGAAGATGAAAAACAGATTATTGGAACAACTAACTGAGTGCGATATTTGTAAGAGATATAAGAAGAATCCACCAAAGCCAGTAGTGGGTTTGAGTTGGAGTAAACAATTTAATGAGGTGGTAGCCCTTGATCTGGGAGAACTTGAGGGACGAAGATTCTTAGTAATGGTAGATATGGCGACAAGATATTGTCAAGCCAGGTGGATAAAGGACAAGACACCAGAGACTGTGATGAATGGAATGATGGAGGGATGGTTGACTATTTTTGGAACACCGGCAAAAATACTGACTGATAATGGAGGTGAATTTCAAAACGAAAAAATGAGAATTATGTGTGAAAAATGGCAGATAAAAATGATGACTACACCAGCAGAAAGTCCATGGAGCAATGGACTGTGTGAAAAGACTGTCGGATTACTGAAGGAGAGTTTGAGGAAGATGGCGGAAGAAGTAAACATTAAGATTGCTCTAGGATGGGTGGTGTTGGCAAAGAATTGTCTGAGTAATTATGGTGGTTTTTCGCCAAACCAATTAGTGTTTGGGCATAATCCGATACACCCGAACCTTCTGAATGATGGCTTCAGCATTGGTGGTGTTGTAGAAGGAAATGAAGAACAGATGGTGAGGGAAAATCTACAAGCGATGCATAAGGCAAGAGAAATATTCATTAAGAATGAATCTTGTTTAAAAATAAGGACTGCTCTGAGGAAAAATATACGGGTACATAAGATAGAAGAATGTGATTATCAATGATGAGGTCTACTACAAAAGAGAAAATGAAAAAGAGTGGAGAGACCAGCAAAGGTAATTGGCGTAGATGGGAAAACTGTGATTGTGAAGCATGGGGATTCATTAAGGCAAGTGGCGCGAGTGCATATCAAACGGATTCAAGGAACAAATGAAGTCATGAAAGAAGAGAGAGAAAGAGGTAATGAAAAGGAAGAGGAGATCGATAACAACAACTTTGACAGAGAAGAAAGGGACATGGTTATGGTGAGAAGAAATGGAGGAGATCCAGTGTGTGATGATGATGAGGCGATGGAAGATGAAGAGGAATCAGAAGATGAGGTAGAAGATGAGGAAGATGAACGTGAGGAGGAGGTAGAGAGAGAGATTATACCTAAGTTGAAAAAAGGAGATAGAGTCAGGGCCCGGCATAAGGAAACAGGCGAACGAGAAGAATGGAAGATTTTGGGTTTAGCTGGAAAAAGATCGAGTAAAAAGTGGGGAGACAGCTACAATATACAAGAAATAAATACCGGCAGGAAAGATTGGATTGATTTAAGAGAGTACGAAGAGATAAGGAAGATAGATGACGAGGAGGAAGTCCTGCTCGGTTTTGAGGATGAAAAGGTAGAGGAAGCCAAACGAAAGGAATTACAAAGCTGGCTAGATAACGAAGTGTATGAAGAAGTAGAAGATGTTGGTCAGAAAAGTGTGTCCACAAGGTGGGTGGTGACTGAAAAAGTGAAAGCAGGTAAAAGAATTTGTAAAGCAAGATTGGTGGCGAGAGGATTCGAGGAAGAAATGGAAGACTGGGAAAAAGATGCACCCACTTGTAACCCAGAAACTTTAAAATTGTGTCTATGCATAATTAATCAGAAGGGATGGAAGTGTCATACTTTAGATATTGCAACTGCATATTTACAAGGAGAAAGAATAGAGAGAGTAGTGTATGTCAAACCACCCAGTGAAGTAGAAAGTGGTGTTCTATGGCAGTTGAAGAAAGCAGTTTACGGACTTAAAGATGCGGCAAAAGCATGGTATATGAAGGTGGTGAAGGTGGTGGTGGAGCTTGGAGGAGTTAAAAGCAAACTGGAACCAAACATGTTTTATTGGAAAGATGATCAAGGAAGTGTAAGTGGAGTCCTATGTGCACATGTAGACGATTTTTGTTACGGAGGAGATGATAATTTTCTTAAGACAGTTATTACGAAGATGAAAGAAAAATTGAAGGTGGGAGATCAAGGAAGGCAGAATTTCAAGTATATAGAAGTTCACTAAGACAACAAGAAAAGAGAATACTCATTGAGCAAAGGAAATACATCGAGAGTATACAAGAACCCGAAGGGAAGCTTTATCAAGGTCTTAGAGTCCTAAAAAGGAAAGAGTTGACTCTCTATCGATCAATTGTGGGACAACTGAATTGGATATCACAACATATCTTACCCGAAATAGCTTATGATGTAAGTGATCTAAGTAGAGCGTTTAAAGAGGGAACAACACAGGATATGAGAAAATTAATAAAAATCGTGAAGAAGGCAAAAAGATCAAGGGGAGAAATCGTCCTATAAAAATTGGATGAAAAGAAAATATATGCAGATGCCTCGTTTGGAAATGTGGAGAACGAACAAACTCAAATCGGATACATAATATCATTAGCAGATGATATGGGAAGAAAATGTCCAATATGGTGGAAGTCGAGGAAGGCAAAAAGAGTGGCAAAAGCTACAATTGAAGCTGAGGCACTGAGTGTTGGAGAGGCTATTGAGGGAGGAATTTACTACAATCAACTATGGAAGGAGATAGTGGGGGGCAGAAAGATTGAAATAAGAGTGAAAACTGACAGCAAAACACTAATGAAGGCGATAAAATCAAACACTGGTGTCAGTAGTAAACGGCTGAGAATTGATATAGCTGCAATTAAAGAAACTTTGGAGAGTGGTGAAGTGACAGAGGTGGAGTGGGTGCGAGGTCTGGAGCAGGTGGCGGATGTGTTGACCAAGAGAGAGTTGCCGAAGAAAATATAAGAAGATACGTGGGAGGAGAGAGTTTGAAAAAAAACTGAAGGAGGAAGAGAAGAGGATAAGAGTGACTAAATCGCTCTTATTCTACAGATGAGGAGGTGTTGTGTCCAGTAGTTCAAAGAAAAGGACACACATACTCAGGGGAGTAACACTTTTTATTTGAATTGTTAATACATTACTTTCATTGTTTTATTGTTGTTACAGGTGATGGTGCATATATGCCCAAAGACAGGCTCGCATATATAAATAAGATAGAGATTAAATTGAATAAATAAACGAGATAATAAAGACCCTTTCTAAACAAGGGGGAAAACTGAATAATAAGAACTAATAACAAAGAAGAATCAAAAGAAGCGCAAGATCATCTATTGCAAAGAAGAGCTAAAGCATTATTTCTAAGGGGTACCTAGACCGTGGTATTTAGGGGATAGCCGGCTGTTCTGGGTATTCACGGGGTGGGGGTACTTTCTTAAATACTGAAGAGAAGAAACACGAGGAACACCTTAAATAAATTGAAGGTGAGAAATTATTCTACTTTTTATCATATATATATATATATATATATGTGTGTGAGAGAAAGTCGAATAGATAAATAGATAACTACTCACTACTCAGTCATAAAAATAAGTAAAATAGTATCATAAAATCAATTATAGGGTACTTACGCTTAACGGGTAATTTCGAATTTGCCAAAATTTTTATTTCTAAACAAATTCCATTCTTCTGTTTTTATTCTGAGCGAAAAAATATTCTAAGAAATGAAAGCTATATATTGTAAATAATCCAATTATTATATAATTAACTTCAATCTCACGACAAAAAATAAATGATAACGAATCATTGATAAATGCAATTCGGAAATTAAATTTCGAATTAGCAAACGATACAGCAACACAACTACCACGTCAAACAAACAAATCGGCACTGCTCTGTCCACAGTGCTTTGAATCCTCTTAAATCTGCGGTTCTGACTCGCTCTTCGTACTTCCGCCACCGAGGTTTCAAGCGTTTCGAACAAAATCTGGAACTGTTAAGTACGCAGTTCCACGGGAAGGCTGAAGCTACTTTCGTGATTCATTCGTTCAGCATTGAAAGAGTTTAAGGAAAAAAGGATATAATCTGATTTAAAAACTCAAAGTTCATTGAAAAAAAAAATCAGTGCCTACCGACGAGCCGCCCCTGCTTATTACTTATAATTACATGCCGTTCTACATTGCCTTGTCATGGCCGGTTTTGTATTTCTATTGCCTTATTATGTAATCTTAATTATACTTATCTGCTATGTTATACGTAAATGCAAAAAACTTCACTTTTTTCTACGTGAAGGTCAAAATATGAAAATAAAAACCCACTCTAATAGACAGAGTTTATTTCCACAACAGTTTCGACGCCCACTGGCATCCCCGAAGAGGATGCCAGTGGGCGTCGAAACTGTTGTGGAAATAAACTGTCTATTAGAGTGGGTTTTTATTTTCATATGTTATACGTACCTTAATTTTGAATTATGCGCACTTGTTACCTAATACTATCTTGTTTAATACTATACTTTAACGCTAAAATGTAAGTATTGTTGTCTATTTGTACTAATTATCTGTTATTATATTTCTTATTGTATTTACAGTGTTCAGTTGTTAGTAAAATAAACTGAATCGAGTCTCTCCTTTTCCGACATTACATGATGATCATTATTATCATCATCATCATCATTTCAAATCAAAGGTTAAGGAAAGGCATGAAAAGTACAGGTGAACCTTCAGAAAGACACTAACTTTCAGAATTAATAAGTCAAATAAGAATAAAACGCGCAGAACGTGGACTCAACGAAACGACATTAATGTCCACTTATATTCGCGACCTTGACCTTTAGTGCAAGAACCCGATTCCTGTTCGAACATAGTCTCATGATCATCCGTACGTGTGAAGTTTCATCCATTTATGTTTAGTTCAAAAATTATGTTGAGGACCTCCATTTGTGACCACCTTTTATTCACCTTCCAATTTGTTATTACATTGATTATTACATTGTTGTTTATTATTACAGAAATTATAAACCGAAAAACGAATGAAAAAGGCGAGAAGGAAACAATCCAGAGACTATTAAGAAATTCACATCTAGGTTAGATCCCGTTCTCCCGACACCAGAAGTGCATTTTATTAAAGGGTCCCGCTTATAAGTATAAAATGCCTTCCGGTGTCGGGAGAACGGGATCTAAACTAGATGCAAATTTCTTAATAGTCTCTGGATTGTTTCCTTCTCGCCTTTTTCATTTGTTTTTCGGTTTATAATTTCTGTAATAATAAAAAACAATGTAATAATAAATTTATAATTTCTGTGATAAATAATAATGCAATAATAAATGTAATAAATATAATAATAAATGTAATAATTACGTAAAAAATAATAGAATCTGTATGTATAGAACAAGATAGTTTTAATTTGTGCGAATGTACTTATAAGCGGGACCCTTTGATAAAATGTCCTTCCGGTGTCGGGAGAACGGGGTCTATCCTGTGTGTGAATTTCTCAATGGTCCCTGGACTGTTTTCCCTCTTGTTTTTGGTTCATTCGTTTTTCTGTATCCACCCGAACAAAGTGACGAACGGACAAATCCATTCCAGTATGGCCCCTCATATCTATTTGGTTGGAAACAATGTTTCATCCTCGATTTTAGACGAATACATTATATTTTTTGTGAGTAGCCTCTTTTAACACGGGTTCATTTAAATGGAACCAAATTAAACCCACAAATAGCACACATGTACTGTACCAATCACATCCAGTAGAAGTGTATCAAAATATTGTTTGGACTCTTGAGAATTTAATTTACCCTTTCTTGGGGTAGTTTTTTAAAAAACTGTCCTCCTGGTCAAAGAAAACGAGACGTCTGAAAACGATGTAAATCTTGAAATACATACCTTTGAACCCTGAAAGTTTAATGAAAACGCCTGAAAAGCGAACCCTGCAGAATTCCTTCCTAGCAGCATATTACTACCCTATTACGTACATAAACACCAACATTCCATCACTGGGAAAAATAGTTAAGTACACATACTGGTGGGAATACACATTCATTACTCAACTGCATTTAATAAACTGCTGATAATACACAGAAATAACATACGTGAACGCGCTTTGAATTTCCCATAAATAAAACTGATCCCTATCAGGCTTCGAACCCGGGACCTATGACTATGAGCAAGAGTTGCAGCGATAACTACTGAGCTACGACGCTATACAAAGTGGAGGCAAACTAGCGATCGTATTACAACCGAAGGAAATACTCAATGCTTTCGCGTCCAGAGGCGTTTTGCTTATCAAGACCGTTGCACTGGAGCAAATGACAAAAAATCATTTAAATTTCTCCGTAAAACAATAAGCAAAATCACGCGCATGTTTGTAAGTGGCATTTCCACCTACGAACGATGAAAATCCCATATTTTACTAAATATTTGAATGAAATGTCATTGGCTTGAGTGCTGGGAAGTTCGCACGAAAAACACCTCTGGACGCGAAAGTGTTGTGGTTCCCTCAGACTTTGAAAGATGCGCCAGATTAGGTTAGCTTTTACTGTGACATAGCTCAATGGTTAAAGCTCGCGACTCCTACTCATTTTCTCGGGTTCGAATCTTGGTAGGGGTTAATTTTGCATTGTTCATGACACATTAAATGCTTGAAGTGAACAAAGTAAAAATTATATTTACCGGTACATAAATGTCTATTAGCGTATTGTGATACATTTCACATGTACGGATTAAGGAACATTACATAAGAAAAAGGGTAAATTTTCCGCCATTAAATATATAAATGGAGTTTATGTAAATGGGGCGCAAATGTTTCTACCACCTCCTATCATCGGGATAGATTGACGGGTTGGGAGTAAGGTGGTCAAAGCGAGAAATAAACACCGAGTTTATAGGAACGGAATAAACTTTAAATTTATTGTATGGAGTACAATTAAAATATTTCTTTAATTTTATGCGTGGCCATGTGCGATTTTTACTTCTGAAATTCGCAAACATTTTGAACGTATCAAATTTCTGTATCTTTAGTTTTAACCCCCAACAGAGAACAAAGCAATCTAATGACGAAGCACAAATAAATTAATAAAAACAGCAATATTAAATGCATGAAATTTTAGAACAAAAAACACCTTTCTCCATTTTACTGTTCCAATGAATTTTCTCGTATCTTATTAATTATAATTAAAGGAAAATAAATACCATTTCTAATCTTGCTTTTCTTTCCTCCAAAACCTCTCTAATAATTGATTCTTCATTGTCATTCTCGTTCATTTTCAGTCTTTCTAGCCTCCTCTCTGACAGATTCTCTTTGTCAGGGGCTGCGGCGAGTTTTTCGATTCCCATCTGAGAGCTGTTCGGATGATTCTGCGATACAGTTTTAACACCATTTTGCGAAGATTTTGCGTCATTAAACCTCGTTCCTTTACCTTAATTCAGAGCTAATTACCATTTAACTTCCATATTAAAATTACTGTATAAACTCTCAGAGTTTTTAAGAAATCTAGTCACAAAAAAACAAATTTTTTCAATAGTGGGCTTTTTCAAATTAATTATATAACTATTATTATTTCAGTATCTAAATTTCCAAAATTTAACATAATTTAATAATGATAACGTAAACATAGATCTTGTGACTATTATCCAAAAACCAGTTTTCATTCCAGAATTAAAGTTTTTATTATGCCGTCATAATAATTTTCTGATCAAGAAGTCAGTCTAAAGGACAAAAAAGAACCGAGGAGTGACAAGAAACAAATTACTTAAAACAACATATCACCACCCTGAAGGGGAAAGTATCTACACTCCGATTTCTACAGTGGAAAAATATGTTGAAGATCAGAAGGAAAACAAACAACTCAACGGCGAACAAACACAAGAGACCCCAAAAGCTCTCTTCTTCCTTGCGAGACCCGGTGTCCCTGAGGGGAGGCCAAAACGAAGATGCAAATATAGTAGTTACAGAAGCGATAAGGACTAAACTTCCGTTAAACATTTCCCAAACTATTATCACTCAGGCGTACTGAGTGGGAAGGTTCAGTAATAATTGTGATAAAAAACAATTAAATTTAAGTTTGGTGCCCTCACTGCAAATCTGAAATTAAAAGTGCCTTCATACAAGTTAAACCTAATATATTCAGAAACGAACCATGCTAACTGATATATGATAGATGATGAAATTACCAATGATAGTAAAGAAGCATCCTTTGCCGATAACACCAAAATAGGCAGAAAAAAAAAAAAAACATGATATACGATGTCTACAGACAGACATGAACAGAATCTACAACTGGTCTGAAGGCAATAATATGAAATTTAACAGAAATTTCAACTATTAAGGTATAAAAGAAAAAGAGAGACTAAAATCCTTCGAATACTATGCCCCAAATGGACAGGAAATTCAGAGAAACTCTAAAGGCAAAAGATTTAGGCGTTATAATGACTGATGACAGGAAATTTGAAGCACAAAATAAGATAAAAGTAAAAGCAAAAAGAATAACTGGGCAGATACCAAGAAACTTTAAAAGAAGGGACAGGAATATAATGATTTCTCTTTTGAAAGCACCGATCATACCCAATGAAGGTACAACCTTTTTGAATATTATAATATAACGCTCTTACTCTAGTTAGGTACTTAAATATAAATTTTTGCTTATTTCTCATTCTTAGTATAATTTAGCAAAAATGTGTGTGTGTGTGTGTGTGTGTGTGTGTGTGTGTGTGTGTGTGTGTGTGTGTGTGTATCTCCTGTAGTGAACCCTCTTTTACAATTTTATTATTTACTTTACTTTACTAATTTCTTTTTATCGTTGCTATTTCTCTTTACACTCGATTTCACTATACTTTAAAACCAACAGGTAGACGTGAGCTGGTGAGGAATTTAAACCATGCGAAGAGATGGGGTATGAATTACACACTTTAACCGACTTTTATTTATATCGAAACACTTTAGACAAACGGGGTAATGCGAGGGGGGAATTAGCGTTAACACTCAGCCGGTGAGAGAGACATGAAAGAATATTCTAAATTTAAAAACATCGTAATACAAAAAAACCGTATTAGGCCAACGGCTGTCCGATAACTGGAGGGCATTCTCTCAGCCTCTCGCCCCCAACACCACGATAAAACTATAGAAAAGAACGCAGCCATGACAATCTTCAGCTTCACATTGCCGCCCGTAATAATAATAATAAAGAAAATTTGTTGATTTGTTGATTTATACAAGTTTTGATTTGATAGGAAAATTATTATTAATTAAATATGTCCATTACCAGGTTTGAAATTTTGTTTATGTCGCAGTTACGTGGTTAATTCCCGATCAACCAAAATTTGATTTTTCTCTAAAAATTTGTATTTTATTATTGCAGCTATAGGGTGCATATTCAATATTTTTTCCCCGAGCTTGTAAATGGTTAATTAGCACTGTGTATGTGAGTAGACGGTCATTAATACATAAGAAGAGTATACCTGACATACAGTCAATTGCCCTTTGCTTTGTCCGGAGATAGAGGGCACGTCCCTCTGTGGCCAATGGGGGAATGCATCTTCCTTCGATGCAAGGGCTTTCTCTGCCCTCGTGGACCATTGGACCCGTTTGGGGACCCGGCTGATCTCCTGCGTGACATTTATTGGCGGTGGGACCGAATGTGCCCACGATTCGCCTTTCCCTTGTTGGAGTCAGTGGTGGCTGGATGCGCGCGGGGGATGAAGCAGCTTTTTGTTTGCTATGGCTTCTACTCGGCTTAGAACTTCTGCTTCTCATACTCGGACTACTACTACTCTCAACACTCGGGTGGTGGGCAACCAGGCCCTCGAGTTCTCTACCACTGGAAGACCGCATCCTGATGGAGTTGACCCCTCTCTGGTAACGCAACACTTGCACTCTCCTTTATCGTTGCCGACCACAGCCTGTACTTTGAATATGCCCTTGGACGTACACCCTCTGGAGCAGGGGCTCGCCCCAACCCACCTTTGGGCAAGTCAAGTTCCACCCAAGACTTTCCTCCAAAACCCAGCTTCTTGCTCTCCCCATATGCCCCCCTTACCCGCCGTCGGCCCGCCTCCCCACAGAGAGCGCCCCGCGGCAGACGGGGAAGTCGGCATTCACGACCATCCTATCGACCATTGGACATCCCAGTCCACTTCGATTTTACAGCCTCCTATCCCTTCCAAGTATCCACAAATTCCTAGTGATCCGGCCTACCTCCAGATCCCTTCCGATCAACTCTGAACGGACGTTCCAGGCGATCCGAGCCCGCAGCAACTCCAGCCGCTATGATGTACAACCGCAGAGGGATGGCTCCCTCCTCATAAAATCACGCTCAGCCGCAGAAACGAAAGCCCAACTCTCCCTCACTGAGGTCCTTGGATGATCGGTGTCCGTTTCCCCACACCCTCGCCTGAACCAGAGTCAGGGCACTATTTACGCCACCCGCCTATTGTCGATCACAGTGGACGAGCTCCTGGAGGACCTCGCACCCCAGGGTGTCACCAAGATCCATCGCTTCACATATCGACAGGGAGATACCCCCTCCCCCACCCCGCGTCTACTAACCTTCAATACCTTAGTCTCTCCCGACCATATTGTATGGGGAAAGGGAGACCGCACGTCATGCGAGTTTTCTGTCCGCCCATACATTCCAGACCCGACCCGCTGCTTTAAATGCAACAAGTTTGGACACGTTAGCTCAGTTTGCCGGCAGCCGCACCAACTGTGTGTTCGTTGCGGAGAAATGGCTCACCCAGACAAATGCCCCAACACACCCAAATGCTCCAATTGTGAAGGTGCACACCCCTCTTCATCCCGCGAATGCCTGTTCTTCAGGTTCGAGGAGGAGGTCCGAGGCCTGCAGGTAGCGGACTTCCTTAGCCTCCGAGAGGCGCGAGACAGAGTGCGGAGTCGGGAGGTGAGGCCGGGCGTATCTTACGCCGCTAGCCTCGGCTCTGTCCTCTCGGCACGCCGCCTTGGCCTGCTGCTCAAACCCCGCCTCGACCACTGCTCCCCATCCCTCCCAAAGGGAGTCCTTACAGGAACCGACGACCTCCTGTCTCCCCACTATCCCTTCTCTTCACGCACCTCACCTGCCACAGATTCCCCAGGAGTCTGGGACCAGGACACCCAGGCCCCACCCAACTCGAACCCTGCCCCTCAGCACACACCCGAACATACTGCCCGGAGCAAGCCGACGAGGCGGAGATGCCAGATCCCCCGGCCTTTCAAAATGTCTCTCCCTCTTCCCCTAGATCTAAGAAGACGGCTCGGACCCTCACACCGCCCACTTCGTCTACAAGGACCATACCACCCCACCGCAGAAGTCCCACCAATCTATCCCCAAAGACTCTGACAATAGTTGCCGAATTACATGACCCTCCCCCACGATGAGATCCAATCTGGACAACATCCTCTCCCCTGAGGATCCAGTGGATGCGGCTCTGGCGCAGCTACAGGGTGTGGCGGAGGGGAGCTCGGCCGCGCCCGTGAGTCTTATGGACCTGCCCTTACCTCCTGGTGCCATTTTTTCCACCCCTCCACGAGAACACTCTGGTTCATCTCCTTCCACCCCCACAGTACCTGCCTCCTCAAAATCCACGACCCCCTCCCTGAGCACGTCCTCCCTCCCACCTGCTCGGTCCTTCTGGTACCCTCTATCGCCACCCAGGGTCCGCCGTGAGACCTCAGACAGGCGGGGAGGTGCCACTCTGGGAAATAAAGCGCCCCCTCCTGGCCCGAACACAGAAGCCCACCAAGAAACTTCTCACCCTCTGAGCCCACGACATTCTCCTAGCTGCCGTGATCCACGCCTCCGGTTTCGCTCCGCCGACCCGACCCCGCAACCTCTGCGGAGATCGACTGGCCGACCGATTCCTTCTCTGGTGAACGGCAGATAGCCAGCCATACTCCTGACCATTCTTTCGCCTCCACGAACCCCAGATTTCCCTTCACACTCCAACTTCCTAGACCCTACACCTTTACCCATCCCCCATCATCAAATAATGGATCCCCCGAAAACTACAACAGTACACTGGAACTGCAGAGGAATATTCGCGAATTACGAAGGCCTTAATTCCTTGATTGCCACTTCCCGTCGGGTGTGTATCTGTCTCCAGGAGCTCATTCTGGGGACCAGGCCCATGCCCTGCCCGATTGGGGGGGCTGCCATTTTCATATACCATGCAGTCCCCTTCCACAATCTCCCTATCCGATCTCCGTTACAGGTGATTGCTACCCGGCTTTCCCTGGATAGACAGTACATCGTCTGTTCAATATACCTCCTTCCTCGCACTCAAGTCTCCCACGATGACCTTGTGGAGGTGGTACAACAACTCCCCAGGCCTTCTATTACTGGGCGATTTCAATAGTCACCACCGCTTGTCGGGAGACATACACTCCACGGCTATATGGCCCCGACCCTGATTAATATCATGATCGAGCTCTCCTTCGAGTGCCTCAATGATGGCTCTCCTACATTCTATCATGCCACCACCTGCACTCCATCCTGTATTGACTGTCCTTTGTTTCGACCGATGCCCTCCCAGATTTCACATGGCAAGTCTTCCAAGAGGGCTATCGAAGTGACCATTTCCCTGTTCAACTCACGCTCAATTGGCCCGACCAGACCGTTCGGGTACCGGAAAAATGGATTACTGCCAAAGCTAATTGGTCCCGCTTCCACGACGATACATATACAACCGTTACGACTGCCCACTTCCCATCCTCCGACGAGTGCATTGCATACTTCGAGGCAATCATTGTAGCGGCTGCGTGCACTAGAATCCCACGATCCTCCACCTACCCCGGCACCCGAGTACCTTGGTGGACCCCAGAGTGCACGGAAGCCGTACGCACCAAGAAGGCTACTCGATGCTTCTACCGTACGCGTCTCCCCATCCATCGCACGGAGATGCAGCGGGCCAGGGCCATCGCCCGCCTTACAATGAGGACAGCGCGCCGAGCTTCAAGGCATGCCTTTGTATCCGGCGTCACCACCACCACCACACCTTCGGCCACGATCTGGAAGAAGGTACGGGGTGTGGAGAGGCGACACGTCCCCTCCCGACCTCCAGTCTTCCGGACTAACGACGGACTCCTATACGAGCCCAAATCTGTGGCAAACCACCTAGATTCTACCTTCGCCGCCGTTTCCTCCACTGCATCCAGAGGCCTACGACACCACTCATAGGACAATAATCCTTAGACCTTCATCAGAGGCTTCCTGTCCTCCCGAACCTTTAAAGTTAGAGTGGGCTCAGTCCTCTCAGACACCTTCGTGCAGGAGGACGGGGTCCCACAGGGAAGCATCTTCAGTGTTCTATGCTACTCCATCGTCATGAACACACTCTCAAAATGCCTTCCACCCACCATCCGTTCTTCCATCTACTTCGCAGGGCTGGAGCCGTCCGTCGTTCAACGGCAAATTCAGCTCGCCATCTACCGGGTGGAAAGGTGGGCGACGTCGGTGGGGTTCCGCCTCTCCACCCTGAAGTCCAAGTGTATGCTCTTCAGCAGAAGAAGACCCGCAACCCTTCCTGTTCCTTCTGTCACGTTATGCGACAATCCTCTTGAGGTGGTACTCTCCACGAGATTTCTGGGCGTGACTCTAGACCGAAATACCCTCTCGCCCTCCGACGGGCGAGAGGGAGGTGCACAAAGACTACCCTCTTCACTTCTATGCGCGGCGATTTCAGAACTCCCACCCCAGGGATGGAGCTGGCACTTCACTGAAGCGGTCCGCTCTTTCCTTGACCTTTCCAACATGCCTGCCCCGTCAGTTATCCCCATTTCATACAGTATCTACCCCCCTGGCTCTTCACCCCTATCAAGTTTTGCAGGGACCTGTGTGACCTACTGAAGACTACCACGAGCGCTACGGTATACAGGTTACTCTTCCGAGAACACGCAACCCAACACCCGGACACAGTCCCCATTTATACAGATGGTTCCTGCTCGGAGGCTGGTACGGTCGCCTCAGCGGTGATACTGGCCCAGCCGTTTTCTCGAGGCGTCAGCCTGCCCCGCGAGACCTCCGTTTTCGGCAGAACTCTTCGCGATTATGCAGGCTCTCGACATTGTGCGCACCCACTCTGCTAGCTCCTTCGTCATTTATTCAGATTCCCAAAGCACACTTCTCTCCCTAGATATATTTAGCCCCCCCCCCCCCTCACCCGCTCGTCAGTACCATCCAGCAAACCTTCCACTTTTTAACAGCCTTCCTTCCGACACAAGACAATCGCCTTCTGCTGGGTCCCGGCACATGTCGGCATCCAGGGTAACGAGGCGGCGGACCGCACGGCAAAGACAGCCTGCTTACTGCCGGCCTCCTCCCGGCCCCTCCCTTTCCCCGACTCTTCGCTCTCACTTCCGCTCCATCTGGCAATGGGAGTGGGACCAGGCCACACAAAAACTCCACAAGATCAAACCGCAATTAGAATACTGGGCTTCCTCATTCCACCGTTCCCGCCATAAAGAAGTGATTCTAGCTCGTCTCCGCCTAGGACACACACGCATTACTCATGGTCACCTTATGGCTAAATCGCCAGCCCCGCTCTATCCTACCTGCCATACCCCTATCACTGTCGTACATATCCTGGTCGAATGCCCAAACCTGTTCGCTCTTCGTCGCAGGTATTTCCCCCTCTTGACCAAAATGTCCATACCCGAGCGTCTACAATTCATACTCGCCGAAGGCCCCCATTTTTCAGCGGAAGCGATTTTCCTTTTCCTCACTCATTCCTATCTGCTTCATGGTGTCTAAGACCATACCCCTCCTACCCGCTATCCAGCAACTGAACCTTACTCACCCCACTAGTCTACCATCCCCAACTCGGTAACACCACCCACCCACTGCCTCGCCGAGATATGTACCACTTTCACTAGATACGAATCGGCGGTAAATTAAAGAAAGAAAAAAAATACAGTCAATTGAAGACCGTACCCAGATTTGATCTAATAAAGTGGAGTTTTCTACGGTATTATGTAGTCTTGTTGGATTAGTTCTGGTTACAGTAAATTCAATACATTATATCGTAGAAAAGTTTGCATTTATTAGGATTTATTTTAGCAAGATCGCCATTTAAACCTCCAACAAAAATGCAATTGTTGTTGATGGGGTTAAAAGTTAAAATGCTTGCAATAAATGTTGACAAGTTAACGTTTGGTGGTCGGTAGATGGTTAATATTGAATAGTATGTTATTTATATATACTTCAACCGATAAAGTTCCAGAATGATCACTTATACCTGTTAATTGTATGATGTATTTGCTTTTATAATTAGCAGTCTCTACAAATGCTTACTCCACCGCCTGTTACTGTTTCTACATTTATGGTGGCTCGTGCAACCAGGCATATTAAAAAATTTACTTATTTTCTTTTAACCAGGTTTCGATTAATATAATATAGGTGAATTTATGCTGTAATAGTTTTGGGTTGACTGTCAACTCATCAAATTTGGGAGGCTTCTAATAGTTAAGTTAGAAAAAAAGTTTTCATTGTTATGCCATTCGTTCAAGACTGTTAAACCCTATCTACTGATATAGATGATATCGACTGTATTTTTAGACTCCACGATTTCACTCACAGATCTAAGAGTAAGAAAAGTGTTAATCAGAGAGACTTATAAAGATCAGTATAACATATGCTAAAGTCAACAACAACAATCTGTGTGCGAAAACAGTAAAAGTTAAAAATTAAAAGGAAGAACAAATAATAGCGAAATACTGAAAATATGAATAAGTAATGGAAACTAATAAATAATGAGTAATAAATAATAAAGCAAGAACTAATGTTTTAGTACCTAATTATTAGAACTATCAGGTTATCCCATAAGTAATGTCGTTTTTTACGATAGATTAAGTTTAAACTAGTCCTACTCGGTTTAAGCATAAATTTTCCGAAGATTATATCTAAGAGGAGATCTATCGTGGTTCGCTACATACTTTACAGACCTTCACCAGTGAAGAAGTGTGTTTTGCTTTATGTGAACCCTTCATAAACATGGCGGTATCAGAAGAGCATATCAGGCATATAATGCTTTACGAATTCAAAAAAGGGAATAGTGCTACTGAAGCAACGCGAAACATTCAGGACGTTTATGGCAACGATATTCTGCATGTGAGGAAATGTCAAAGATGGTTTCAAAAGTTTAGGAATGGTGACTGCTGTTTGACAGATGCAGCACGCTCTGGACGCCCTGCTGAGTTTGATGATGACCTGCTGTTAGTCGCACTTGAAGAAGACTGTTCAACAACTGTCGAAGAATTGGCCCAGAAACTCAATTCATCCCCGTCCACCATCCATCGACATTTGCAACAACTCGGGAAAGTGCCTAAGTTAGGAAAATGGGTGCCACATGAATTGTCGGTCGACAATCTGAGGGTGCGGGTAAACATTAGCACAGCTCTTCATTCCCGTGAACTCCAAGATCCGTTTTTGCACCGTTTAGTGACTGGTGATGAAAAGTGGATACTGTACCAGAATGTTAATTGCCGTCGACAGTGGGTTTGTGCCGGAGAACCAGCGACACCACAGCCAAAACCAAATCTTCACCCTCGGAAGGTGTTGGTTAGTGTTTGGTGGGATAAAGGTGCTGTAATACACTTTGAAACCTTACCACACAACCAAACAATCACCGCTCAAGTCTACTGTCAACAACTGGATCGATTGAACACTGCACTAAAAGAAGAGAGACCTTCTTTGTTTAATCGGAAAGGAATCGTGTTCCACCACGACAACGAACGTCCTCATACCGCTCGGATCGTTTCTGCAAAAATTGAGGAGCTTGGGTGGAAAAAACTTCCACATCCAAGAAGTTGGAAGCGAGAGAGAAAAATAGAAATAGGAAAGAGAAGAAATAGCGAAGAGGATACGAGATAAATAGGAGCAGTAAGCGTTGAGAATAACGGTGATATCATCGAATGGTAAAGCAGCGAAAGGTTCACCCGGCCAGTGTCCGATGCCGTCTCACATATCGAACTGCATTTGTCCATTCCTGATCAGCCACCAACTGTAACAGCTGTCGACGAACAAGCAATAATGCATTCGTATTATGAAACAGGTTTTTTATTTAAATATTTTCTTATTTACGACATTCATATTGTAATGTTTACTAAAAAAAAAAAAAAAAAAAAAAAAAAAAAAAAAAAATAATAACTTTTCAAGGTGTCACCATTTAATCTTGCGCCTTCAGATTATCATCTCTTCAGGAGTCTGCAAAACTATCTTGACGAGAAACAGTATATTTCTTTAGATGACCTGCACACCAGTCTCTGTACGTTTTTTGCCTCAAAACCGCCTGAATTTTATAAACATTGGCATTGAAAAGCTTATAGGACGTTGGCAGTGTGTCATTGATTCCGATGGAAAATATATACTGTACTAGATTAAAAAGTTTCAGTTGAATTTTTTTCTGTCCTTCAAATTCCGATCTAAAAAACGACATTACTTAAGGGATGACCTGATATATTGTTATATCACCTTCAGTTACGTGAAAGGCTCAGCTATTTGTATGTGTTGTCGGAATCAGTGCAGATAATGACTTTTTGTCCTACCGCACTTTTCTGAACGTAGATCTTCCCTTCTCTTGCGTAACAGTTTTCACGAGTTTTTCTTTCTTAAGCTTTAGCACTTTGTTATACATTTCTTTTCTGTACTCGCAAAAAGCGATTCATTGATGAATATATTGAGTTTAATTTGTACCAGGGCACTTCTAATTTCAGACTTCCAGTGAGGATTACAAAGCTTAAATTTAATTACTCTTTTATCACTATCATTGCTGAGCCTTCCCACTCGATGCGCCTGGGTGATGATATTTTTGGGGGACGTTCAAGCGAAGTTTATCCCTTATCGTCTCTGTGAATACTAGGTTAGCATTTTCGTTTTAGCTTCCCTCTGAGACACCGGGTCGCGCGTGGAAGATATCTTTATTGGGTCTCTTGTCTTTGATCACTGTAGTTTCTCGTTTTCTTCTGGTCTACAACAAATATTTCCAGTGTAGATATTTTCTCATTCACGGTGAAGACGTGTTGTTTTTGGTCAGCTGTTTCTTTTTTCAATCCTTTTGTTTCTTGTTCTAATTTACTAATCTTTGGGTCATTTCAGTCCATCTCCGTCCGTCATATATTCAAGGTGGTAGTAATAGTAGTTTGAAGCCATACAGGACAGAAGCTGCTTATTTGTCACCTTACCCACTTCAGCTGTTTGGCGTCGTTGTGAAAAACATTTTCTACTCTTTCCTTAAAGGATTATCCCCTACTTTGGCGGAGGGAGGTGGGGAAACTTCTTGCTTTAAGATGGGTTGGTCTGCATTACTTATATTCACCACTTTACTGTTCCGTGAAATATGCCTGTTCCACAATGAGCAATAAATTAAAAAATATTGTTACTTATTAAATTGTATTCTTGCTTTGTTAAACTGTTACACGAATTTATAGCTGCAAAGTTCATGTTAACTGTCAGAAGAGGTGCGTGCGTTCGTTCGTTCCCAAGTTCTTCAAGGTCAAATGCCGCTCTGTGCATTTGATCCTTAGGCCTATGAAAGGGAAGTGCCAGAACGACGACATAACGGAAACATATTTTTTTTCTTTAGCTTAAATATTAGAAGCCTTCTAAATCATTTTGATGAATTGACAGCCAACCTAAAACTATCACAGCATATGTTCACATACATTACATTGACCGAGACCTCGTTAAATGCCAATAATAAGAGTCTGGTTACACGAGCCACCATACATGTAGAATTAACAGATGCGACGGAGTAAGCATTTTCATAGACACTAATTATAAAAGCAAATGTATCAAAACAATTAACAGGCATCTAGGTAATCACTGAAACAAACCCTAAGGGTTGAAGTACATATAAATAACATTTCCTATTCAATATTAGGCATGTACCGACTACCAAACAGTAATTTGCAAACATTTATTGTAAGCATATATAAAACTAAATTATAATCACATCAACAATGATTGCATACTTCAGGAGATCTAAATAGAGATTTTTCTAAAATAAATTCTAATAATAATGCGAACTTTTTCTACAATCTCATCACTGCAAATGGGTTTAATGTAACCATTACTGAGCCAACAAGGCTACGTAATTTGGGTGCAGTCTTCCCTTGACTGTATGTCAGGCATACTCTTATTACATATTAATGACCGTCTACCCACATACACAATGCTAATTAACCATTTACAAAGATAAAAATACAAGTTGACAATACATCCTACAGGTATAATAATAAATTGAAATTTATCAAAGTATTAAGTTTTGACTGGTCGGGAAAAACAAAATAACTGAAAAAATCATATAGAATAGACAAATCAAATTCTAAGTCAAATATGAATTGAATGAGTTGCAGTGCTTCACCGGCGCTTCGACTGCCGAGGTCATATCGCGCCGATACTAGAATAAGGAGAGAACGCGAGGAAATGGCGGGAGAGAAACAGTGGAGATGGAGCAGCGGAAAAAAGACTGTGAAAAAGAAAGTAGTAGAAACAGCAGAGAGGGAGAAATTATACCCGAGTCACATTAAATAGAGAATAAGAGGCTAGTCTGGCTGAGAAAGGAGAAAAGTGTGTCCTTCGGTATAGGTATGGAGTCACCCAACAAAAGAGAGAGAGAGTAAGAGTGGAGTCTGAAGGGCAGAAAGGGAGGAACTGGGAACGGGCAGTGGCAAAGGAAGGGCAAACAAGAGGCAATGCGAGACGGAGAGAGGAATTCCGCAAGGGCAGAAGGGGACAAGATCACCCGTCATAAGATGACCATACGTAAGACGAGTGTGACAAATACGAAGCCGCACCAGGGCGGTCTCAAAGCATCGATGACGTTGGCAGGAGGAAGGCTACTGACGAATTGTGGGCTTCAAGGCTCTCAGGAAGTTCGCGGACACATCCTCCCACTGGCGCTGCTACCGCCAAAGGAGTGCATCCCGGAAAACCCTCGTGAAATCCGACGCCGGGAGAGGTGTGTTAGGGTCAAATGGTAGGGAGGACACCTCCCTCGCCGCAGCATCCGTACACTCGTTGCCCGGAACACCGACGTGGGAAGAAGGTATCCAACGAAAGGCGACCAACTTACGACGTGATGAAAGAAGGACAAGCCAGTCCTGGATCTGTCTCACTAACGGATGCGGGGAGACCAAATGAAATGTAATGTAACGAAGATAGCTCATGACTTGGATTACCTCGATAGGCCCGAGTGGCTTCATATTTTCCAAATGAAATGTAATGTAATGAGACGAGAGAGGACAGGGTCTCAAGAGCGGTGCAGGAGTCCGAATAGATGACAAAAGATGGTGAGAGCTAAGAAAAGAATCGAAGGGCCAAAAGAATAGCAGAGAGTTCTGCCGTAAAAATGGAAGCCGCTGAGGGAAGGGATAGCGATTGAACCACTGACAGGAAGGCTGCCGCACAACCCACTCCAAATGGCGAGCGAGAGCCGTTAGTGAACACAGGGGATAGAATCAGAATGGGTAGAGACATGGGATAAAAACAATTGAGAGGGCAAAAGGGTGGAAATTTGACTTTGGTGGAGTAGAGAGGAAGGAACAGATACGGAGGGGGAGGGGGAGGGGGAGGGAAGGGTCCACGCGGTGAGAGTAGAGGGAAGGGAAAGGAAGGGTCCACGCGGGGAGAGTAGAGGGAAGGGAAGGGAGTACTCGTCCTTCCACCCACAGAGAAAACAGACGGGGGCCATCCGTAGACCGTACGGTCGAGCCAAATGGGGACGACGGTCAAAGTAGGCCGAAGTGGAAAGGCTGACCAAACATTGGTAGACCGGGTTGGAAAGAAACTGCCGAACGCGAAAGAGGTATTTTAAACCCTCTAAAGTAGGGCGGACAGCCAGCGGGAAATGGCATAAATACTGACAATAGGAGAGGACCGGAATGCACCAGTGCTGATGCGTACAGTGCCCTACACCCAGGGAACGGATAGGGTCCAGCATGTGCAGGGCGGAAGCAGGAGCGGAGAAATAGGCCTGACAGCCATAGTCTAACTTACTTTGGACAAAAGAGTGGTAGAATTGCCAAAGGGTGTGGCGGTCAGCACCCCAATCGGTATGAGAAAGGAACTTCAAAAGGGTGCAGGTCTGAAGGCACGAAGCCTTCAGAGACTTCAGGTGGAGAATTCAGGAGAGGCGGGAATCAAGGAGACCTAAATATCTAGTTTCGGGGACTACAGGGAACGGTGATCAATAAAGAGAGGGGAGATGGCGATGCAGCGGCGGCGGCGACGGCAAAAATGCATCACCACCGGAGCAATAAATGGCAAGGTCGTCGACATAGAAGATGGCTGTAATTCCCGAGGGCAGAGCCGTCAGTACATCGTCAATCGCCAAAGCGAAGCAGATGACGCTCAGGACGCTGCCCCGGGGAACCCCTTCCTCTTGCGAATGTACAGAAGAGAAGGAAGTGCCCACCTGAACACGAAAGGAGCGAGAAGACAAGAAGTTGGAGATGAAGGAAGGGAGAAGACCTAGGAAACTCAAGAGAGGGAGTTTACGGCAAATCCACCACCGCCAGATTGTCATATGCTTTCTCCAAATCAGAAAATGCTGCATAGAGGTGACGCGGTTCTGCAAAGGACACACGGACTGCAGTCTCCAACTGAACCAATGTCAATAGTGCTACAACCCCTGCAAAAACCGGTCTGTGTGGAAGAGAGCAAATTGTGGCGTTCGAGGTGCCGCAGCAGTTAGCAGTTAGCGTCGTAAATTTTTTTTTTTTTTGGCGTTATCCTATTTTGGCGTCCAAATTATTCAACCAACCAAAAATAAACAGCATTCCAACACTCAAATTGTTTATATTAATTAGGTTAATTGACTGCCCGGTTAGGCCAACTGTACGCCCTTGACGATTGGTTAGGTTAAGTCTTGATATTTTCGTTAGTTTAAACGAAAATGTAACGACTTAACCTAACCAATCGTCAAGGGCGTACAGTTGACCCAACTGGTTGGTTGAATAATTTGGTAGGAAAATAGGATATCGCCCAAAAAAAAATTTTTACGACGGTTTTCCCTCAACCTTTCGAAAGTTTTTGATACGCTCTCACACGACTTCTTACTGGATAAACTAAACATATGGCATAAAGGGGAAAATGCTAAACTGGTTTAACTCACCTCTTTCTAATTGTCACCAGTACGTTAAAATAGAGATATTTCATCAAAATATGCTGTATTGGAAAATGGAGCTCAACAAGGACTTATCCGTGAGACTTCACACCTCTTAATTCATTTAAGCGATTTTTAATTTATTGATCATCATCATTTGCTCAATATGCAGATGATACAACACACTTCTACACACCACGATATCAACTCCCTAATAAATGAACAAGCAATTAGAACATGCCTATAAATGTGTTGTGTGTGTGTGTGTGTGTGTGTGTGTGTGTGTGTGTAAACAAACTTAATAAACTTAAAATCATCTATGATTGTAACTAAAAAACCTGTACTGGCGGACATTCCAGTGCTAATTGGAAACACTTCTCTTGCAAAAGTAAAAAGTTAAAAAATCAGCAAAATGCTCTCTCTTGATTTTCACAAGGGACCTCTACACGTTGATGGGTCTCCCACCATGCTTTAGTGTTGGATATAAGCACCCTGTCGCCATCGTACGTACTGTGTTCGTTTAGATACAAAGATTTCAAATTTTGACTCACTTGCCCACAGGACTTTCACCCAACCGGTCGACGTCCACTGGGCATGATCTCGTGCATATTTTACTCTGACTCGCGGTCTTTTGGCAACAATTCTTCCGTGCAATCCTGCCTCCTGCAGTCGTCGTCGCATTGTTATGGCCGAAAAGTTAGTGCCCTGTATAGGATTAAAGTCCTGCTGACAATCCATTGACTTCTATCTCTTGAATTCAAATAAATATCAGGAAATTTTAGAAAAAATATAGTGCCTTCGGTTAGGAAATTGTGAACAGGGTTGGCCTGATTGGACCCGACCCACTTGTCCGCAGCCTGTTTTTTTTCAGAAAAAGCCCACCTGAAAAAACCCAATTAAAACCCACTCAATCGTGTTTTTTCAGATATTTTAGAACAATGAGTTACTGTAATGAGCTAATAAAAATAATATAAGTCAATACCATGGATTTAAGTCATTGCAGTCATGTAGGACTTTGTTTTATTAAATAAATAACAAAAGCACAAAGCTCAACTCAACTTCAACTTTATTTTTAATTAAAACTGAACTCCAAAATATTTCATTTTATTAAATGAAGTGCCCTGTAAAAGTAATAAACTAATTAAATTCAGATAGTAATCATAGTTAAGTATTTATTTATTAAGCACTGGCACATCTCAAAGTAATCAAACTTCATCTTCATTCAGGTCACTTCTACTACGCAAATATTTGTATATTTTGACCAGCTTTCCTGCTTTTTCTGTCCCAAGCTTGTTAAGTAACCTGGACCAGATGTGTCCAAATGTTGAGAAAACTCTCTCAATGGCAGCTGAACTTGGGGTACAACTCGGTAGATGTTCACAAAAGTTGCAGAATCTTCCATACCAATAGAATTTCTTTTTGCAGTTTGTACTTTCATCAATTGCTACCAAGTAGAGGAAGACTTTCTATATAGCTGAATGACTTGATTATTAAACATTAATACTGACTAAAGGTTCTTGTCTTTTATTTGAAAGCCAGAAAATATGCTAGATATTGAGGCTTGTTGCTGATTATCCACTGTTCTGCTGCCATAGCTTGCTGTTCATCAAGTTCTGCTCCTGTTAATGCATACCTAATTTAGGCCGGGTCGAAATTTTTGATTTCTTACGAACATAGTGTGAGGTGGTTCAATCAATCATAGTAACACCCTGGTAAAATATTTTTGAATTCTGAGGACCCCCCCTCCCCTACCGGTTTCATTTTTTTCAGAAAATTCGTAAAATTCGAGATAATTTGCGATTTACTTCGAAATTTTATTATTATTACAAAAGTTCGCTTATAAAACAGTTATATTTATATTTTAATGAAAAAAAATTAAAAAATACAAAAATGCATGAAAAAAATAATTTAATACATAAATTTTTAGCTATTATTGGTAGAAATTTAGAAATTAAGAGACAGAAATTCAATAAAATTTTTGACCTAAAACTAATGTTTTTTTTTTATTCCTTCCATTGACCTTTCCAATCAAAAGTAGGCAGTTCTTTTCTAGACTCTAAAGCAGTGGTGGCCAACCGCGGCGCATGGCGCCAAAGGTGGCGCATCAAGTACTTTGAAGTGGCGCATCGAGGTCATTAAGGTAAATATTTTTCACATTATATTTCTATTTAAGGTAAATATTAGATTATATTTTATTAGTAATTTTTTCACAAATTTTTTTGGCGCATCCGAATTAAACCTAACCTAAAAATGGCACGCATCAAAAAATGGTTGGCCACCACTGCTGAGTCTAAAGTATTTAAAATAAATTTATGCCGATTAATATAACCAATTCTTTCCTGGCTAGATTTAGTTACTAAGTTCACACCCCGTTCAACGCTTTGGCTGTGACATGAAAAATCTAGTATTTCTAGAGGTTTAGTTCTAATCTGAAGCAATTGCTCATTGGTAAAATTACTTAGCAAATTAATCAAATCAATATAATCATTTGCTAGAAAATTTATAGATTTTGGTAGCTCAAAATTTCTGCTGCAAAAGGCTGCATTGTGGCTTCTTTTTCTAGTAGCCATAATTAATTTAATAAGATCTTTAACCTATATTTTATTTATTACTGATATTTTAAATTAAATAACGTATTTGTAATACAAACTTTAACATTCTAGTACCAATAGGGAATCTGGAAAGAAAAAAACACAATATAATGTAATATTAGGTCTTATATCCGGTGCTCATATGAGTCAGCACGGATTTAAGACCCCTACCCCCTACCCCCTATCTAAAAAAAAGTTGGTGAATGATCTATCTGGATTCGTGCCGGGGAAACCGATTTGGTCATCCGAAAGCAAAAAATAATTAATATTAGTGGTCGATTTTTACGATTTCGATTTCGGCCTATTTCCCATACAAATTCATATGGAAAAAAGTGAATATCGGTAGGGGGGTGGTAGCGAAGGTCCCACAGCCTTGATTTTTGGTGTGGATACTACTATCACAAAATGATCAACCTCACAATATGTACCTAAGCAAAATCTTGACCTTGACTGCTTTTCGACCAGGCCTAAATTTATTACCTATATTATGCATATATATATATATATATATATTACTATTTCTATGAAAACAAATAATATATTTTAAATAGATTATAAATATTGATACTTACCCATGTACTGAGGGTCCATGAACTTCAACTTGCAAAGCTGGGCACTTGCGTTTTTTTTGCGGTACTGCGGTACTACCGCACTACCAAAACCGGTACCGCATAACGCAGTACCGCAAAGGATCGCTGAAAGTACAGCAGTACCGCTACCGCATTTTTTGCGGTACTGCGTTATGCGGTACCGGTTTGGTAGTGCGGTAGTACCGCAGTACCGCAAAAAAAACCGCAAGTGCCCAGCTTTGCCGGGCATGAAGTATGCTACATAAAAGAATGGTTCCACAGCATCAGTCATTCGTTTTTTTAATTTGAGCTCTGTATGGCTTGAGGTCTTCACTTTGCAAGAGCTGTATCCACGTTTCAACAGCAGTTGACAAAGTTGCTGAATCACTTTGAAGCTGCAAAAATTTGATTACACTGATATAATAATAAATCCCAGAATAAAGTATAAATAAAATTTTTACTCAAAGCATTAACTAATTAAAATAAAACTAGAGTAGGTATTAAAATAATTAAGTAGCGGATGTACCATACTTAAAAATGTAACAATTTTCATAGGTAGCTAAGTATACCTTACCAAGTGCAATAACACGTTCCTTTAGCTGCTTCTGAAGGTAAAGGGCCTCTCTGTATAAGCCTGTATTATTCTGGGCAGTGGCGATTTTTCCATCAATTTCTTGCTCAGTATTGATTTCCATGTATTTACGGAATTTTTTTATAAATGTGTCTACACAAGCTTCCTGAGAGTTCCACCGAGTATCGTTCGGTATTTGTGGCATTAGTTTTCCCTTGTCCTTCAGCCATCCCTGATTAACAAAATAAAAGGATTTGGCGAGAACATATTAAATATAGTAATATATATAATATAGATTACAGCATCTATCTTTCTCTCTCTACCAATCTATCTGTATATAAACTTTATAAGATTATCATTTTCATAAATATTTCTCAAAACAATTATATATATATAAAAAACTTACATGTGGCTGGTGGTGACTGCGAAAATACTTGTGAATTTCGATTGTGTTTTAATAGGTACACTATTAGGTGTAACTTCTTTCTCCAGGAGATTAAGGTAATGAGATGAACACCCATAGGTTAGAATGTTAGGACATTTCTCCTGAAGTAGTTCTTTCATGCACTTCATTTTGCTCTCATTATCAGTACAGATTGCAAATATCTTGAAAATATGAGAGAGAGAAATAATCATAGTATTGTAAGGATTTTATACATAGTATTATAGTTACTTTATTTACTCGAGCTATTTTAATTAATAATCTCTAAAATTTTAATGAACTCAAATTACTCGCATCTTTGTTGCATTTCTGTTGAACCTCATTTATTGCAGCTATTTTCTTCTCTGATCCACAATCAGTCGTTGACAGCAGGAATGTTGAGCGGCCAGTGTGGATTGAGGTGGCAATGATGGGATCATTCCGCACTGATGACCATCCATCTTGTAGCATTTGTTAAGTCATTACTCAGATTCTGTTCTATTTCATCATGTACTTCAGTAAGATGATCTCCTGCTAGGTCTTTTCTTGTTGGTGCGCAATACCCAGGTCTTAACAGATTCATCATTTGTTTATATTCTTTGCTGCTAGCAGCATTAAAAGCTATTGCATTGCTGTACAAAAACTTGGCAACTCGTAGATCAAGCAGTTTCTTTTGTTTTTCTGTGGTCTTTATGACAAAATCGGTCATCTGAGGTTGGGTCAATCTTGACTTTAATGGAGTACTACAAATACTGCTTGATGGGGGGAAATACAAAGATTTACGTTTCTTCTTTGGAGGTTGAGAAGTAGAACAACTGTCAGGTCTGTTGACAGACACCAGAAGCTGATGAAGGTGGTGATAGAAATGAATCAAATGATAGTTCAGAAACTGATTATTCATATGAAATATTTAATGCAACTTGATCATGAGTTGGAGGATTTCATCTCTCTTTATACATTTTTGTAAATGTGTTTTGATTCTCTCAATTTTAGAACTTAATTCCATTCCACAATGTTTGCATTTCACTTTTGAGCTTCCTTCAACTCCTGACATCGGCCCACTCATAAGAAGATTTCCTACCACTTCAAGCAACATGATTTCTTAAATTCTTAATGTTAAATAAAAATAATTCAGTATAGATACTGGTAATACTAAGCTTTAGCTATTATATCTAAGTTATATTTAAAAAAAAAACATCTATATGTATTAGGGTGACACTTATTTTCGAAAGTTTGAATTTTTATCGGGACGGGCGCGTTTCTGGTTCCATTTTGTCAAAAAATATCGTGTGTAAAATAGTTTTGAAATAAAACAATATTTAGAACTGCCTCAATACGGTCAAAGTTTGTATATTTTCTCGAAAAGTAGAAATTTTAGATCATGATGTTCTATGCCTCTAGCAAATAAAATATCACTTCTAGTTTGTTCAAGCTACTAATCTTGACCTAAAACATATAACTGGACTTCATACTTTCAACTCTAGGTCCCCCTCAACTCGAGTATTAGCCCCTCAAGGGGGGGGGGGGGGTATCATGGGCGCCCATCTCCCTCTCATTGTTGCCTACTTTGCAGAGGTCACGGTGGACTTGCGGCGGTTGGGAAGTCACAGCGGTGCTTCTCGACCACTTGTAAGAGGAACTGCCTTTGGTCTTCACTCTTGGTAAGGGCCAGGTTGAAAGACTGCATCAACGCCACCCCACGCTCCGCGAAGTCATTGACAACTTGAAGGGCCTGGACTCGGCGGGATGCGGCGATGAAGGTTGGGTCCGTCCGCCACTCCTCCGGATCCTTGAGCAGGAAGGCGGTGTGCTGATGTCCAGAACCTTGAAGAACTCCTTTGATGTAGTCGTTGTGAACTTGGCCAATGTATTGTTGGCGATTGAGGCGGTGGACAGGTCCACATTAATACGCCGCGGGGGATCCTCCGATCCTTCCTCTTCTTCCATCGCTTAATCATCTCCCGCTTTGTCGCCAAGTCGATACCCTCGTCGAAGATGGCCAGGGTGACGAGGCGCTCGCTCAAGTACCATAGGTGCCTGGCGAAGACTGTCGCCGTCGCCTTGGCCACCGCTGAGTCCGGATAATAGACGAGGGCCTTGAGCAGCGCGAGGTCCGCGGCTGGGGCCGTTGCCGGGAGCGGCGCTTTGTACCAGGCCGTCACGTAGAGACACGGCGAAGATGGTGAATCGCCGGATTCCAGCCGCTTCGCCTGACGACATCTGAAACTGTTCCCGGAACAGGAACAGTTTGATGGCATAGATGACTTTTGCCATCCAGCGCGCGCGATGGAAGGCGCCGGGACGAGCGAACCGGGCACCCCGCTTGTTCGGACCGCCCAGCACAATTACAGAGAGCTCCAGAAGTTCCCTGTAGTCATCACGTGGATGTTGACCGTCGAGGAGGCGGCTGAATTCGATCAGCAGGTCGTCGCGGGCGTCCTTCAGGTGCTGCGGCATGGTTCCATCCTCGAAGGGCTTCGCTTTGTTTGATCGATGAAGTCCCACTGGGCGGCGAATCGTTTGAACAGGAGGATGTCAGGACCAGTAGAGGGACCGAGGCACGCCGTGAATGCCTTCTCGCACACCAGTTCGTGGATGTGGTGGCGGCAAGCCAAATGAAGCACTGTCTTCTCGAGTTTCTGCTCAATGATATAGCAAGCTCCTCCTGAGAGTCCTGTGTTTGAGGCGGTGGTGTCAAAAGAGAGGGCACAGATCCGTCCCTTGATGTCCCAATCCTCGAGGGCAGAGAGGACGGCTTCCGCCATGGCGCGGCCGGTGCCGTCGGGGAGGCTGGGCACAGCCAGAAGCTTGTCGACGTTCTCCCCAGACACAGAACTGGAAGGCGATCTTCAGCAGGGCCTCCGTCAGCCGCTGGTACGATTTTCCGTCCCAGTGAACGGTCAGCGGCACAGTAGGATGGAAGGCTGCCTTCATTTCCGCTGCTGCCATAGCACGGAACTTTGCTCGGTCGCGGCGGGAGGATTCGCGGTTCAAGACCAGCTCCTCAGGGTCGTGGCCCAAGCTCCTCGCACCGCCGCCGACAGCAAAAAACACCTTCTCGGTCGGTAAGTTTCGTCCGATCCATCGCTGCGGAGAGATCAGGGGTGATCATCTTTTTCGACGCGCGGAATCGCTTGGGTGGTAAAGGGGTCGTAGATGCTTCTGCATTCGACGTGGACGGGCCCGGGAGAGAGAGCTCTTCCTCTTCTTCTCGGCGACGACGCCGTGTCGGTGACCGAGTCGGGCTGCTTGCACCTGAGCTGGAGCTCGATGCCAGTTCGACGAGTTCTTCTCGGCTCTCTCTGTTCGCCCTTTCATCATCTTGCCGGTGGCTCCTTTCCGCTTCCTGTCTCCTCGCACGCTCCTCCTCAGTGTGCAGCGTCATGTCACGTGTGGAGGAGATGCGGCCGCGCCGCACCTCGGCCCTTGTCCCGTCAGGAACTCCCTGTCCTCTTCGATTGTGATCATCGACATCGCCTGTTCGTGTGCGATGTCGAAGAGGCGGTCAAGGGATGAGAGGAACTCGGCCTCGTTCCTGATTTGGGTCACAGTGCGCCGTTTCGAGTTCTTGTTCAGAGCCCGCCACTTCTCGTACATTCGGAGAACCTTGTCCCTTGCGCGTTGGTCTTTCTGCGTAGGAATACGGGACCGCTCCCAGAATTCCTTGACTGCGGTCACTGTCTCAGCGGCTGCTTCCTTGATCGGCTTCTTGACGTCAAGGTGAAGGTGGAAAAAGTACTGAAGCGCCTGCTTTCCCGTAGGCAGCATGCTTCCTGTGATGCTGTGGTCCACGGTCCCCAGGAGATAGACTGCTGTTTTAGATCTTGTTGCCGAAGCCATCACGTCGTTTCAGAACTCACTGAAAAAGAGAATGAAACACTGTTAGTGTTGGCAAAACTCGTCCCAACCCATTTTCTACTTAGAATAACATGTTCTTTCGCCTGTATCAATATTTGGATAAACTCGTGTTACACCCTGTATAATACCTCATTTTAGTCTTCTGTACACCAGTGCGGAAGACTAAACCAACGACTCTGACCGTCCGTCTGTCTGTCTGTTATCATTTTTCAACTCAGAAACTACAGCAGCTATCGAAACGAAAACTGACATAACAGAACGCCATGAGTACTTTTCGACAAAAAGTATAAACTTTGACCTCGTTGAGGCAGTTCTAATTATTATTTTATTTCAAAAATATTTTACACACAATGTTTTTAGACGGAATGACACCAGAAATGCGCCCGTCCTGATAGAAATTCCCAAAAAATGAAAAACACCCCAAATAAGTGGCACCCTAATATGTATCTGTAACAAAATAGCAACAATCATTATCAAGAACAATGAATAAATACTGTATGTAAGCACAAAAAATTTTGAAGGCCAGTTTTTAATTTTATTATACACTTTTCTTATATTAGCTATAGAAAATTCGGACCCCCCCCCCCCCCCCCCCCCCAAAAAAAAACCAGATGAGTTGGGTTTTTTTAATAAAGCCGTTTTCATGTTTGTAACTGCTTTCATTTTGGACCTATGGCTGGAACACACACACACACACACACACAACCTATATTATATATATATATATATATATATATATATATATATATATATATACACACCTTGTACCTTGTTTGTGTTCCGTGCGTCGGTCTTTCTTCACACGAAGGTCAAGCTGGAGGCACCGCCTCTAGTCCTGGCTTGGTGGAGGAGCGAGTTGCTCTCTTGCGCTCTCCACCGTACATAGCCAGGTACACCCGGCTCATCTGGTACCGTCCTGAGCCAGGCATCTAGCAACTTTGACCCCTGTAATGTTTCCGAGGTCTTTTGGAAGCTGGTTCTATAAATTATATTTTTAAAATTTTCATTACATTACACTGAAGATAAATGTGGTACATAATATATTCGTTCTATTATTTTAAAATTCTCTCATTTTTCATTTGTAATAATAGAAATTAATATCTAATTGGTATTATAATTATTTATTGTTCATCATTTCTTTTATTTTTCTTTTATGCCAAAGATTATTTTGAATTTTCACAATTTTATATTATTTTCTACTGTAAAAACTCAAATGAATCTCGAAGATCTTGCCTGAAGTGCTTTCATGCTTCCTAACGGCATATTCAGATAAGACTACTTTCATTGATTACTTGCCAATATGGTATATACAAACTTGAACATAAATGCCAATATTCTGTAAATCTATATGGATGTGATGGTTTTTTTAATGCCTTTTCATTTTCAACACAACGAATTCAATGTTTCTGTTTACTATGTTACTCCAAGATTGCATCCAGTCAGATTTTCAGAAGGTAATGACAATCTTTTACAGAAAGAAAGCTGTTCTCAAATGTTTGGCAAAATAAGACTTGTCTGACCAATTACAATTCAGTTCTTTATTCATGCAATGAAAACAAACAATTGAAATGAGATTTCAGTCCTCAGCTCAAGCACCATGACCACCACCTCAGTGAGAATAGGAAATGGTTTCTTCATGTAGTATGTATGCACGTATGAAAATAAATAAAAGTTTAGTCATTGCGTGATTAACCTTGAAACATCTGAATCCCCCCTTCCCTCCTCTCGGGATCTTCACTGCTCATAGCTAGTTTTCACGTCAGGTCAGGAAATTTATAATTTACTTAAAATTCTTTCCTGGCTATAATCATGATTCTGACAAGGTCCTTCCACTATTCATAAAAGATATAGAAAAGACTTAATTTCTGGAGAGATATCAATCTATCCTAAAAATATTTTGAAGTATTCCAAACAAAAGTAATATAATTAGCATAAATGGTAATTATAAAAGGCAGAATTAATATTATTGGCAAAGCACTAAATGAAACTTATAATTTTTCTTTTTGTCTAGGCTTAAGGTGCAGACAAAATGCCTGTCCTCGTAATGGGTGTTCAGAGCTCATGAGGCTTCCTCTGACATATCTACGATTCTTTTCACATGTCATAACTCAGTGTGTTTTGTCAGTGATTCTTGGCTAGACAGCTCCTCATAAGGTGATTCCTTGAGCCACCGTCTGTATACTTCTCTCGGGTCAACCATCCAAAACTTGTGGAAAGATATCGGCGAAGAGCTTCTCAGCAGAGACAACGGATAGTCCTCTGGACGAGCCTGGAAAAAGGGGGAAAAAATATCAGGAAAGTAAAATATAAAGATTATGGCAAAATGGTATCAATACCCGCTCCTATATTTGTGACCTTGACCTTTGGTACAAACAACCTTATCTTTGCTCGCGACACATCGTCTTTCGATGGTACATACATGTATGAAGTTTCATCAGTTTATGTTCAGCAGTTGAAAAGATGTAGCGCTGCCATGAAAACACTCCATTTGACCTTTGACCTCTATCTGTTAGCTTGACCTTTGGTGCTTTGGTGCAGGGATCTGATTCTTGCTCATGACACATCATGTTGTGATCATCCACATGCATGTGGTTTCATCAGTTACGTAAGTGGTTCAAAAGTACATCCATTCGACCTCCGGCTTCTGTGACCTTAACTTTTGATGCAGGGATCCAAGTCTTGCTCAGAACTTAGTCTTATGGTGATCCATGTATGTGTGAGGTTTCATCAATTTATGTTCAGCGGATCAAAGGTTATAGCACAGATACAAAGTGTGACAGACAAACGGACAAGTGCAATCCAGTATGACCTCTCCAAATTTATTGGGATGGGGGACATAAAAATGAAGGAAAATAAAGAAAAGTTAACTCAAAAATAAAAACAAGGATTTAAAACTCAAAAAGAAATGAAAGCAAAGCAACTAAACGCGAAAATAAACTGAAAGATCGACAACTCTGAGCAGAAAAAATGGAGGAGGATAATTAATGGAAGGTTGGGACAAATGAGAAAATTAAACTCCAGGAAAAAAACCATGGAATACATACTATAGAAAAAACACGGGTGAAAAAAGTGGAAATTAGACCTAACTTAAACCTCAAGAAAATCATAGAAACTTGAAGAAATAAACAAATAAACTAAAGGAAAAGAAAACTCAAACAGGAAAATATCACTCTCAGAAAAAAGGAAAACTACATACACGATAAAAAATAAATAGTATAAAGCCAGAAGGGAAGAAACTTAAGAAAAGGAAAATTAAGTACACTTAGTTAAATCTCTCTAATCATTCAAATGATTTAGTGAGCATTACATTATTCGTTTTGCAGTATACTATAAGGGGGAATTTCAGCAGAGGTTTCACTTGTCAGAATATTTATGCTTTTAACGTATATTCTGCTTTATTGCATTCTATACATTGTTGTTTTAATTATCAGAGAAAATGGCGTGTCACCGATGGTGACACTCACACACATGTTCGTCATTTGAAATAGCCTATGGTAAAACATTTGCATTTTGGAAAAGATACCCTTTATTCTCCGTGTACATAAAATCTAAAAAAATACCATCTACATTATTACCTTTATGAAAAGGTATACAAAATCATTTCAAGATCATGCACATTTTTTGTGGTAATGTGCACGCATAGATCACATTAATTCCATTTATACTAAAATACCTAGATTTCTCTACATAATATTCAAACTCAAAAAAACACTTCCCCAAAATGCCCTCCTCAATGCTGTATTACTCATTTATTCATCTACACTTACAATATGGAATCACAGCATCGGGTAGTACAAAAAATTATATACGATATCCGCTAGAAGTAATCCATAAAAAATGCTTACAAACACTCAAACAATGATAACAGACGATCTCATACCTCTCCAATGTTCAGAAATTTAAATATTATAAAACTAAATGACCTGTATAAATTTACTGTCGGTATCAAATGTACAAAGTTGCTAATAATACCCTTCATAGGGTGATTACCCTTTTGTTGTACTCTTCATACTTTTTTCCCCCTCTTTACTTGCATGTCTGTAGTTTGCATGGTATGACAGTGTTTCTTTGAGTTAAGACTGTGTTTGCATCATTTGTAAGTGTTCTTATTTTACCGTACTTCTTTTCATCTTTCACCCCTTTCCTATTCTCTTCGACTATTTTTCCAACTTGTTGGCAGTAGCCGGTGGATGATGATGAGTATTTCTCTCTCTTTTTCTGAATGAATGTTAACCCACGAATGATAGGTTTTGCTACTTACTTAACCCCTTATTCTCCTCTTTTAACCCCCTACTCTTTCCTTTCTCTCAGGCTAACCTTAGAGTGGATCTTAGGGTCTTTGTTAGCCTTAGCTTCTGTAGATTTGTAGATCAGACCAACCATAATCATAATACAAGGCTTCCCAATGATTTCATACATAAACCAAATTATTCAATGCAAATTGCAAGAAATGATCTCTCCTACAAAGGGGCAGATATCTGAAATGCTATACCTATAAATATCAGACAAGCACCATCATTAATTTTGTTTTGCAACTCGCTAAATAGACACTTTATTAACTCCTATTAATGTATATGTGTATATATGCATATATGTATTGCAACTTGTAAATATAACTAAACAATGAAGATCACCTATTATATATGCAAAATTCGCAATTTTAAATTAGGTGCAATCACAAGCTATATAAATTATATGTTAAAAGTTTCCATTATATTATGCCATGGTTATAAATGCCTCATTTATCTGTAACTC
Source organism: Bathynomus jamesi (assembly GCA_023014485.1). NCBI lineage: Eukaryota > Metazoa > Arthropoda > Malacostraca > Isopoda > Cirolanidae > Bathynomus > Bathynomus jamesi. The sequence goes on from JAJOZX010002871.1 coordinate 74,807, forward strand.
TGCATTTTATAACTAAGATTGTATCATCATTTCTAATTTGTAATATTAGAAATTAACTATTACCAGTATTTCAACATGTTCTGTTTACTGTGTAGTGGCAGAAACGTTTTCAAATACTTTAGCGATGTTCCATCAACACAAACACGACTAAGATGACATCACAGCGCGGGATTACTTCAAGGCATCAGACCTCAACCTTGTTACAAGGACTACCTCAAGCATCCCACACCACCATCGAACCTCGACTCTCTCTCTTCGAAGACCAGTGACACGAGAGCTACCACCATGTGAACACCTTTTGTGCAGGCCCCATTTTGGCCTGGTATCATTCACCTAACTTTATATAGAGACTAATCATTACCTCACGCGTTATTGAAGTCATTATTATTTCAACTGTAACAATCAACATATTCTGTCTCATTCATAAATCACTTGTTTTGTTTAATAAAGGAAGAAAACTCATTCTATCAATCAATCTAATAACTTAACAATATTTGATCTGAAAGATCACGGTCACTCCAGCCTCATTCAGCCTTATCATTAACAATTAATCGTAATTATCATCATTATTAGTATTATAGTGCCAACATTTACACATAAATTGGTACCTATAACTATATTGTTTACCATTTTTTTTCTATTATTTCTATCATCAAATCGTATTGTTTACCTCTTCCTTTTCTATTATCTCAACGATTGTTTCAATTTTCATTTGTAATGACAGAGCTAACTAAGTGCAACTTTATTTTATTATCCACAAATTCAATTTACACTTCTTAGTTCCCTTTATAAAATAGAAATGAATCCCAAAGATTTTTGTCTGAAAAGCTGTCATGCTTCCTAATGGCATATTCAGATAAGAATACCGTAATTACACTACTTGTCACTGAAAAATAAAAAAATTAAATGTTAATACCAACATTATGTAAAACCTATAATGGATGTAATATGTATCTTATGTAATGTGTTCTTTTTGAATAAATATTATTATTAATTATTATTATAATCTTTATTCAGAAAGAACACATTACATTATACGGTATCAGGACAACTGCCCCCCGTTATCAGCATTTCAGTCGGATGTTATTAATGCGAGTTAAATCGATATATGAATTATAAGTACTTTAAGCTCAATGTGTGATTTTAACCCTTTCACTCCGGGTGTGGCATATAAACTACCGTACATGTCCAATTTCGCTCAGATCTGGGTGTGGTAAATAAATCAATTCCTAATCTTTTCTGAACTCTGGGTGTAGTTCATAAACCAAGGGTATATCCCTCTCTTTAAAATCGACGGTTACGTGCCCTGAACTTGTTTTCGCTGGAAACTCGGAGGCTGCGCGGTCAACTGATCGAGGTTTTCAAGCTCTTACGCGGGTTCAACGATGTCGATTTTAGAAGCATGTTTAGTTTAAATGATAACCCAACTCGTAACAATGGTTGGAAGTTGGATTTGAAACGGTTTAGGACTAGTGTGTGTGGGGCTTACTTTACATATAAGATCTGTGACACGTGGAACAGGTTACCTTCAGAAGTTGTGAACAGTTCCTCTGTGGATCATTTAAAAAAAAAGGTTAGACCAAATCTTGCACACTATTTGAGTGTGTAGAAAATTTTCCATGGCACTGTTGCCATTGGTACCTCCTCGGTATGGGCCGCACGGCCTTTTGAGGTACTTCTTTTTCTTGTAACTCCTTGTAACTCTCTTTCCACCCTCTGGGGTAAAAATCGGGGGGATATATCTATTGTAATTCGAATTCATAAAATTCACTTCAAAGCTATGGCCGTAGTGAAAGGGTTAATCGGCTTTTCAGTTGAACTTGATACATTATTTTGGATATGTTATTTCTAAATCAGCAGTTCGAGTTGATATACTTTCATTTGGTGTGTAATTTTGCAATTATTTGAATCTTTAACAACAAATTAGTCAAGTATACGCCCTTGACGATTGGTTAGGTTAAGTTGTGATATTTTGGTTAATTTTGAGTTAACTACTACAGCTACTATTGCCCATAGTCAGTGATGGGCATCGATACATGAAAATCGCTAAAGCGATACCGATACATGAAGAACGTCTTAGGCGATACCGATACACCGATACTTTCTAGATGTCTTAAGCGATACCGATACATGTATCGCCGGTACATTTTTATAATTATTCATTTAATATGTAGGTATTAGATATTATTGTTTATACTAGTAATTTGTACGCACTGTAAGTAAAATCAACGACATTTTAATGGGTTTATAGATGTAAATAAAAACAATTGCTTTATTTAATGAAAGTATGTTTTAATTTTGTAGGATACATGAATGACTGAAAATATTACACTAACAATTAAAAGTAATTACTATTACCGTTCAAAAATACCAGCTGGCTAAACATCTGGTCAGACAGTCTATTCCTTTTTGGAGCATGAATGTGACCAGCCAAACTAAACAACCATTCTACAGGAGCAGAGGATGGTAGTGGTGTTATACTTCAGGAAGACCCGTAGAATTCCTGGGTACTGCCTCAGAGATTGGAGAGAATGACTTCGGTCACCCAGATACTGTAAAACTTCCATCTCAGTGGAATCTTGGGTTGCAGAGACATTAGTGGAAGCAGACTCATAACAGAAGAAATCATCTGCACTTCCGTCAGATGCAGCATCTGAGGCATGCTGAGGCTCTTAACAGCATTAACCAACACTTCTTGAACCCTCTTTTTGACAATGTCAGTATTAAATTTGCCTTTTATTGTCATCCACTTTAACTTGAACAGAGGATTTGAAGACGATGCCAGTATTGCTGCTTTACACTCATGCGATGCATCAAGGCACAGAAACTTTTCAAACCACTTAGTGAACCCTACTGTGACTGCATTGAGAAGTGGCTGACAATGACGCAATGCCTCCGAATTCAAACGCTCTAGCTTCTTCTCTACAGCTAACAATGTTTCTATATTAATTTATTATGGTTAATTAATCTCAATAACACAAGTACAAACGTGTTTAAACATTGCGCCATACTGTGTGACGTGACCAGTAGAGTAGTACTGCCATTAAATAAATATTTAATATTATTATTTATGTATATTCATAAATATAACTCAGTAGTGTCATATTATAACATCTATTTAAATATTTAAAAATTCTTATTAATGTATTGATGTATCAAAGTATCGATTTTTTCGATACATTTAAGAAAATTGACCTTAGCGATACCGATAAATCGATACTTTTGTCAAGTAGCTAAAGCGATACCGATACAAAAGTATCGACCGATACGTATCGGCGATACATGAATCTAGATACTGCCCATCACTGCCCATAGTTGGGTATGACCGTTATGCCAGTTTTGGAGCCTTTCTAGTTAGGTCAGGTTTTTTGCTAGAAACGCAGGTCATGGCATTTACTGCAAATTATTAATGCAAATTATTGGTAAACCCATCCTTTTCCCTACAAAAAGAAGTAAATGTCAGGACAGGGGTAATTGTCCTAAAACCAGATATACAGGACATTCATATGGGTTTACATAATGTTGGCATTAACGTTTAATTTTGTATTTTTAGTAACAAGTAGTTTAATTACAGCATTCTTAACTGAATATGCCGTTGGGAAGCCTGACAGCTTTTCAGGCACAAATCTCTGGGATTCATTTCTACTTTTAAAAAGGAAAATAAGAAATATAAATAGAATTAGTAAAAAATAAAATAAAGTTGCATTCAGTTAGCTCTGTCATCACAAATGAGAATTAAAATATTCGAAATAATAGAAAAAGGAGAGGTAAACAATATAGTATAATAACTAGAGACCGGATTTCGCCCTTTTTGCCTTTTTTATTCCCGTTTATAGATTCATAGGCTTCTTTTAGAGAAATCCATTTCGGGACTGTGGGATGTATATAATTAAATGTTATAGTGCCTATAAACGCCTATTTTGATGGTTAGTGCCTAATTTTAAAATACGTGCCTATATATGCCTTTTTTAATGTTATTGTACTAAGTAAAGCAAAATAACTAGCATTTTTTTTTAAACTTGTAGGCCTAAATAGGGCAGGGGATGGAAAAACCGAGGCTAGTCCTGAGACAACCAGCACAGCCAATCAGATCACAATACGTCAGCCAAATACAGCCAATCAGATCACAATACGTCATTGTGACGCGTTCGGTCTCGATCATTTTGTTTGGTGCGTGCAACGTGGTGTCTTTGTTCAAATGATTTTGCTAAATAAAATCTCACGTTTGTGCTTACGGCTTTTTTTATAAGTGAGAAAAAATGCCTAAGGACAAGACAGCCAAAAGTGTTCTGTTCAGGCAGTGGATCAAGAAGGACCCAAACTTCACTACGGATGGTAGAGTTATTTTCTGCCAACCTTGTTCCAAAGAGGTACGTTGCAATATTTTTTATTCTCTATCCAAAATAACAAACCCACTCGATGTAAACAAATGCATGCGAGGGAATTTGACGCTCCAACAATGAGTGATAATGTGAGCTTTTCCGAATTTAATAGCATCCTAAAGAAAAATTGGTAAAGAGTGGTGAAAAACAAATTGTTTTAAATTATTTTAATATTAATTTAATTAACCGAACAACCAACTTCGAAGTTCGACTAATGCATTTTATAATGTAGTTACCCTAAAAATTGTAGTTTTCTGTAGTTTCTAAAAAAAAAAGATTGGTATCTAAGAAATTATTAAGTTAAGTTGGGTTCTTATAATGAATAGAGAATAATAGCTTTTTGTTTGTTGTTAATTTGATTTATTTTAATGCATGGCGCAGTAATTAAGTTTGTTTTTCAGTAATACTTGTCATCTTTGCAGGTAAAATGCGAGAAAAAATGCCATTTGGACCAACACAAAAATACTGCTATGCATTTGGTGAACTCTAAGAAGAAATCTGCAACATGCCAGCCCTTCTTTCCAAGTCCCACAGAGTCGGATAAGTTGCAGCAGCAGTTCTATGCTGATTTGTGTGCTTCAATGGTGGCGGCAAACATACCTTTTAACAAGCTGCAAAATGCGGCATACAAAGAATTTTTAGTAAAGTACACGAAAATGAAAATTCCCGATGAATCTACTTTGAGGAGAAACTACCTCCATCCAAAATATGAATCTGTAAGTTTAAATATGTTGATTTAATTTACTTCATTTTAATTTTCATTTTACAGGTTTAAATTAATTTCACATTGATTTAAAATAATTTAATATTTTAATTTATTTTGTTTAAATTTTGAGTTTTATTTCACTTCATTTCTTTAATTTTTGTCATTTTACTGTATTAAATTTTGATTATGTCAAATGTAAAAGAATGGCTAAACGAACGTTCTGTTGATATTACTCTTTATCAAGTTAGGCACATTGTGTGTATTTTATTAACTTAAATACTACATGAAATTTCTAGGTTATTGAAGAGATCAGACAAGACGTCAATTATGCCAACTTCTGGGTGTCAGTTGACGAGACGACAGACACCTGTGGACGTCAAGTTGCCAATGTGGTGGTGGGTAAGCTCGACTGCTCCGGCCCAGGAAAACCACACCTGATCCTCTCGAGACCACTCGAGGCAACTAATAATGCCACAGTAGCTCGAGTTGTGCAGGATGCTCTCCGTAAGTGTCGATGAATGTTATTCATATGCATTTAAAATGAGAGACAATTACATTTGAAGTTGTTAATTTTGTGCGCATATAAACTTATTTATTCATTTTTTTAATTGCAGGAGTTCTGTGGCCAAGTGAGAACAATGATGATAAGTTTTTACTTCTTGTCACGGATGCAGCGGCATATATGTTGAAAGCCGCACAAAATCTGAAGGTTTTCTATCCGAAAATGGTGCATGTGACTTGCCTGGCTCATGCTCTCCATCGGGTGGCAGAAAACATCCGGGGACATTTTCGGAACGTAAATGCACTTGTATCGTCGGTGAAGAAGGTTTTTCTCAAGGCACCTTCACGAATTGCTGCTTTCAAGGCAGCTCTTCCAGAAACACCCTTGCCACCTCAGCCAGTTTTGACTCGATGGGGTTCCTGGCTTCAAGCTGCCATGTATTATGCTGAAAATATCAGCGAAATTGCCAAGGTACGAAACATATTCAGTTTAATTAGTACATTTTTGTACAGCCATTTCAAAAGCAGCAAAGCAAATTTCATCTTAATTCTGTTTTTTGTTGCAGGTCGTTGAAAACTTAGACGAGCATGAGGCAGTCGTGATAGGAGAAGCGAAGGAGGCCTTATCGTGTCTAACCCTTCGAGGAGACCTGGCCTACATCATGGCCAATTTCGGATGGGTGCCAGGGACCATAACCAAGCTGGAGGAGAGAGGCCTGCCGTTTGTTGAAGCAGTGGAAATAGTTCAAAATTTAAGGAAGGAGCTAAGCCAGGTTCCTGGTAACGTAGGGAAAGAAGTGGTAGCAAAATTTGAAAATGTTCTCAGACGCAATCCTGGTTGGCAAACCATAGTGAACATTTCAACAGTGTTCAAAGGAGAGTGTCAGGAGGTTCTGGACTTTGAGCCAAGCAAATTAGCATCTTTGAAGTTCGCACCAATTACGTCTTGCGATGTCGAAAGGTCGTTTTCTCGATATAAAAATGTATTGAGTGACAGGCGATGTCAATTTACGCCACAGAACGTTGAAAAATTTTTAATCATCAATTGCCATTTCAATTTATAGTTTAGTTGAGTTTTTGTAAGAAGATAGTTTAAATGTTTAGATTTTACTTTGATGCAAATAAAATGTTTGATGGTTTTTGAGATGTTCAGTTTATTTTTTACAATAAAAATCCTGATATTCATCAGAACTGCAAATGGGTTTACTGTAAGTCAACAATAATAAGAGAAAAGTGGGGAAATAGAAATGCCTATTAAGTGCCTTTTTTAGCTTTTAGTGCCTATTTAAGCGACTTTTTTAGGGCTTCTTTCGTGCCTTTTTGCCTACCTATTATTGACTTTTTAGTGCCTATCAATCCTAACTCTAATAATAACAGCAATAACAGATAAGTAAAATGGTAAACAATACAGTAAACTGAACATACATACATACATATATATATATATATATATATATTAGGGTGTGCCAATTACATAGAAGTGAATTTTTAATTTTATTTTTTTTAAACGACCAGGGTATGTTATTGTTCAATTTAATGTAGAAATGCAACACAAAAAAATTGAAGGAGCTGCATCAATATTTAGGACTTGCTCAACAGCATTTAATGTTACAGTATTTAGCTATGTTTTTAGTAATTTGTCAAGTTCTGCACATTATGTTTCTTGGTAAAGCATTCTTTCTTATATAAGTATTTCACATAAGTGGAGTTATAGAGCTACTGAACAAGTATTAATCACACATTCTCTACACGTCTGTACAGGTTTAAACGTAAACAAAGAAGGAAAGCAGCTATGCACCAGTTGGCACACATGACACGTCAGTCGTTGTTCTCAAGCACTGCTGGTGGGTTGTGTTAAACTGTGTTTTTCTGCTCAGCCACATACAGTAATTGTTCAGTTTTTTTGCTTTAAGTGTCTACCAAGAATGGCAATGAAAACAAGACGCTACAGTGATATTTGGTTAGTTGGTAAATGTGAAGAAAAATTTAGTGCTGCAAAGTTACCATCAAGGCGTGATGTACTAAAAGTGTTATTTAATTTTCATACTGATAAACAAATGAGTCTGAAGGAAAGTGTTAAGAAAACTGTTCGTTTAATTTTGCCGATTTGGGAAAGAGCACGTATACCTACAACAACTGAATTACATGTGCGTGAGAGAGTTGTACGTCTTCATAAAGAATGGCAGTCACTCAAAAAAAACATAAATAGATCAACATCTACTGAAAGCAACGAACGTGATATTTTTGGCGAGTCACTGGATGATTTATTTGATATTGCACACCAGGATGCCATGAGTTTGATTAAGATTGAGGAAGATCGCTTATTCTTACAAGGTCAAAGAGAAAAAGGCCGTCGTGGATGAATGATAGGAGTAGACATGAAACTTTCAAAGAAAGAAGCTAGCAGAATTGAGCGATCACTAGCATATGAAAGGCAAAAAGAGAAACAGAAATATTTGCAGGAAGCATATACATCATCAGCAGCAACAATTAATGAATCGATAAAATTAGAATCATCAGGAGAATCATCTGATAAAAGTGATCATGCTGATTTTGATCAAGAGATTGCTCGCTCATAAGGCTGTTTTGTCTAGGTGTTCTAACAGAGGTCGTGTTCAAGTTGTTACGCAAGAAGTTGCTGCAGCACTAGATCGAACAAAAATAAGTAGCAGAAATGCTGTTCACGTTTTCTCAGCAATGGCTTCATCTAATTTGCTCAGAGCTCCCAGAAGTGAGTTACAGATTAGCCACAGAACAATTCATCGAGCCAGAAACAAACATCGTGAATCTCTAGCAGCAGAAATTCGAGCATCTTTTGATCCAAAAGTACCCCTTACTCTCCACTGGGATGGAAAAATTATGGATGATTATACTGGAGCTGTTCAGAAGACTGTAGAGCGTTTACCAATTTTAGTGTCTGGTAAAGATATTACAAAATTACTTGCTGTTCCAAAGTTCAATACTGGGAATGCTTCTGGTATTGCTGATGCTTGTCTGACAGAAATAAGAAAATGGGGACTAGAAAATAGAATAGTTGCATTGTGTTTTGACACTGCACCAACTAATACTGGATTGAAAGGTGGGGTTTGCCTTAAAATTGAAACAGAATTAGAGAAAGATCTGCTGAGTCTTGCATGCCGCCATCACATATTTGAAATTATGTTAGAGAAAGTGTTTTCTCTGCATGATGCTGGTAGGTCACCTAATATTGAAGTTTTTTCTCATTTCCGTGAATCTTGGCCTCATATTGATAAAACGCAGTATAAAACTCTACTTAATATAAATACTGGTAACATGGTAGAAGAAGAAAGGAGAAAAGGTCTAATTGCATTTGCTCTTCAGCAGTTGCAGTCAAAACAGCTTCGGGGAGACTATCAAGAGCTCCTAGAACTCTCCATTATATTCCTTGGAGGTACTCCCTCCCAAGGCATCACTTTTCGTAAACCTGGAGCAGTACACCGAGCTCGATGGATGAAACGAGCAATTTATGCCATAAAAATGTGCCTTTTCCAAGAACAATATTCTGTTCAGCACCGTCAAACTGCAATTAGGGGATCCCGCCTCTCCTATGTCAGAATGTTAGCAGATCACTTGTTACGAGTGTCACTGTTCGTCACAACTGTGTACATTAAATATTGGTTTACATGTACGTCATCTACTGATGCTCCAAGAAACGATCTCATGCTTCTAAAAACACTTGAAGACTACGCTGACAAAGAAGTTTCAACTGTTGCTTTGACTGCATTCTCACGACATTTGTGGTATTTATCTGAGATATCAGTAGGTCTAAGTTTTTTTGACAATAAAGTATCCCATGAAGAGAAGAGAAACATGATTTATAACATGAGAGTGCAACAAGGTTCCGAAGAGCCTCCAAAGAGGATTCCCCCTATAAAAAAATTTTCTTCATGTTCATTGGCTGACTTTGTGACAAAATCAACTAAAAACTTCTTTAGTATTTTGGGAATTGATGAAACCTTTCTCGGTAAAGACCCCGCAGACTGGTCCAATGATGCAACCTACAATGAAGCTCAAGCAATTGTGTCATCTCTTAGAGTAACAAATGATTTGGCAGAACGAGGAGTTGCTCTCATGCAATCCTTCAATGAAAGCCTTACTCGTGACGAGGAACAGAAACAGTTCTTTCTTCAAGTGGTTGAGTATCATCGAAAGAAGTTTGATGAGGCTGTCAAAAATGTTGATTAAAGCTGTGTTAATGTTATTGAAAGTAAATGTTTGTTAATTAAAGGTAAATAAAATTAAAGGTAAATTTTTATGTAATTGAAAGTAAATGTTTATGTTAATTAAAGGTAAATTTTTATGTTAATTGAAAGTAAATGTTTATGTTAATTAAAGATAAATAAAATTAAAGGTAAATTTTTATGTAATTGAAAGTAAATGTTTATGTTAATTAAAGGTAAATTTTTATGTTAATTGAAAGTAAATGTTTATGTTAATTGAAAGTAAATGTTTATGTTAATTGAAAGTAAATGTTTATGTTAATTAAAGGTAAATAAAATTAAAGGTAAATTTTTATGTAATTTTTCGAAAGTAAATGTTTATGTTAATTAAAGGTAAATTTTTATGTTAATTGAAAGTAAATGTTTATGTTAATTAAAGGTAAATAAAATTAAAGGTAAATTTTTATGTAATTGAAAGTAAATGTTTATGTTAATTAAAGGTAAATTTTTGTTAATTGAAAGTAAATATTTATGTTAATTAAAGGTAAATTTTTGTTAATTGAAAGTAAATATTTATGTTAATTAAAGGTAAATAAAATTAAAGGTAAATTTTTATGCAATTGAAAGTAAATGTTTATGTTAATTAAAGGTAAATGTTTATGTTAATTAAAGGTAAATAAAATTAAAGGTAAATTTTTATGTAATTGAAAGTAAATGTTTGTTAATTAAAGGTAAATTTTCATGTAATTGAAAGTAAATGTTTATGTTAATTAAAGGTAAATATATTTAAAGTTCAACATCTTTGAGCAAGTCCTAAATACTGTTCAATTTTGATAAGATTTTGTACATTATGTTTTTGCAGTGAATACAAAAACATTACATCCTGGTCGTTACAAAATTTTGAAGTTGCAATTTTAGTCACACCCTAATATATATATATATATATATATATATATATATATATATATATATATATACAGGGTGGGCGGAAAGTAGCTCCCTATTTTGGATTGGTAAAAAAATACGTATATTATCCATTTATTTCATAAGAAATAATATGAAAAGGTAGGCATACATGGTAGGTTTTCTCTAAAATTCAATGTGGGCTCCAACTCTTTCCACCAGCTTCTGGAGCCGCCCAGGAATGGCGTCCACTGACTTTAGCAGGAACTCCGGCGGGATGGAGGACATGACTTCCCGAATTCGGTCCTCCAGTTCTTCCAATGTCCTCGGTTTGGTGCGGTAGACTTCTTCCTTTACCCACCCCCAAAGATCTGATATTTATGCAAGATGGCGCCCCTCCGCACTTCGCTCTTGTTGTCCGTGAGTGGCTGGATGCCCACTTCCCTGGGCGTTGGATGGGTCGTCGTGGTCCACATCAATGGCCAGCCAGGAGCCCCGACTTGACACCGTGCGACTTCTTTCTTTGGGGGTGGGTAAAGGAAGAAGTCTACTGCACCAAACCGAGGACATTGGAAGAACTGGAGGACCGAATTCGGGAAGTCATGTCCTCCATCCCGCCGGAGTTCCTGCTAAAGTCAGTGGACGCCATTCCTGGGCGGCTCCAGAAGCTGGTGGAAAGAGTTGGAGCCCACATTGAATTTTAGAGAAAACCTACCATGTATGCCTACCTTTTCATATTATTTCTTCTGAAATAAATGGATAATATACGTATTTTTTTACCAATCAAAAATAGGGAGCTACTTTCCGCCCACCCTGTATATATGTTCCTGAGGATGTCATTAGACGAAAGCGCTTGAGCACCCCTTTGTGTTTCTTTTTTCCTTCGTGGTTTTATTCATCATAAATACTTTTCACGTGTCACTTTCGTGAAATAATTTTTCATATATATATATATATATATATATATATCCCCCTCCCCGCGGGCGGTCTTTCTGGGGTGGATCGCCCGCGGGCTCCTGCCTCCATGTGGCGAGGGGGGTCAGCCGCGGCTGGGGGCCCTGCCGGGTCCCCCGCCCGGTTGCGAAGTAGACTTTTAACATACCCTGCTATCCTACAGTCCCCCTCTTTCTCTTCCTTGCCCCCTCTGTTTTTTTCTGCTTTCTCTTTCACTTCGCGCGCCCCGTGGGCTGCCGGGGCTGGTCGCTGGGGGTCTCGCTCCCATGGTCGGGGCCGGACTAAGTTGGCTGGTAGGGTGCCCGGGCCTGGGACCCTGGGGGGCCTTGGTCTTTGCTGCCGGCGGGGGAGAACTCTCGATGCTGCAAGGGCCCCTTTTGAAACGGGGGTACCGCATGGGACGAGGCACCCATCCCCCGCCGGCGTGCGCTTGGTCCCCTTGGGCCCCGGGTAATCGGTTCCCCGCGGCCCCGGGCGCGAAACAATAAAATTTTTTGTATGGAAACATTTACAAATCTAAGGACCTCGTTGACGACCCGGCTTGTGCATATGACCTCCCTCTGACTACCTCTTTGGACCGTGGGTCTGGTAAGGGCAGTCGGCAGCCCTCGCCCACCCCGTCTGCTCTTCTTGCCGACACCTCCTCTCCCTCTCTTCCCCAGGCTCGTGGCGCCGCTGCCCGACCCCCGCCAGTAGCGGATGGACCTGCAGTGGACCCCCCGACCCCTGGATCCCCCCATATTCCACGTCCCGATAGGGACCCACCTGCTTTTTCGCCCTCAGGTGGGAGGCCCGCGGCCCCGGTCGCCTCCCACTCCGGTCGGGCCTCATCGCCCCCGGCCCCCTCGGCCCCTGGGGGACGTGGGACCCGACGTCGCCGTCCGCCTTTCTCGTCTTCTCGCCCCCTCGAAGTTCCGGTGGTGTTTGGCCAGACGGCTTCACTCGGCCTTAGGACGATGGACAAGTTCCTCGTCCTCCGCCCCTCCTCCTCCAAGCCCCTCCCCACTAACCACGAACGCCTCTTTCGAGCGATCCATGGGAAGACGGGGACGGCGCGTTTTGACCTTCGGCCTCAGAGGGATGGCTCCATTTTGATAAGGTCGCGTTCCTCTGCCGAAACCTCCTCTCTGCTCGCTATCCCCGATGTCCTGGGCTGCGGGATCACGGTGACTCCCCACCCCCGCCTCAATCAGTGCCAGGGCACGATCTACGCTGCTCGTCTTCTACCCATCCCGGTGGAGGACCTCCAGACTGACCTCGCCTCCCAGGGTGTGGTGAGAATATACCGTTTTCCCGACAGATCGCGATCCCCAGCCGTCCCTTCTCCTCGCCTTCTCCTTACTTTTGACTCACTGGTGCCCCCCGTTTCGGTATTCTGGGGCTTTGGTGAGAGACGAGCATGCGAATTCTCGGTTCGGCCATACGTGCCAGATCCTACGCGCTGTTTTCAGTGCAATAGGTTTGGCCACGTGAGCAGTTCCTGCCGTCAGCCGGCCCCGTTGTGTGTCCGCTGCGGCGGCCCTCCCCACCCCTTGCCCTGTACTGCTCCGCCTTCCTGCACCAACTGTCATGGACCGCACCCTGCTTCATCCCGCTCTTGCCCGTCCTTCCTCTTTGAGAGGGAGGTTCGGGCCCTCTGTTCATCAGAATTTCTCAGCGCTCGGGAGGCGCGGGACCGGTTGCGTGGCCGCGAGGCCCGGCGTGGTACCTCGTACGCCGAGGCTCTCCGTCCCCGGCCGCCGCCGGCCCAGACCCCGTCCTCACCGGCGGTTCCCGACGCGCCTCCACCACCGTGTCCGCTACTCCCTGTCTATCCTCTGCCGCCCAGCGGACTCCCGCCGCGGCTCCCTGTACTACCAGCGCGTCCCCACGTGCTCCCTCCGCGAACGCCGATGCTTCGTCGGCAACCCCCCCTGCCCCTTCTACGCCCTCTCCACCGGCGCTTTCGGCCACCCCCATTCCGGACCGTGACCCGCCGTCGCCCATGCGGGCCGCACGACGGAGGGGAACGGGCCGCAAGCGCCGCGCCAATAGTGACCCCGAAAGGTTCGAGGCCATAGGCCTCGCATCACCTTCCTCTCCCAGACACAAACGCCCCCTTCGCCCTACCATCCCGGTGTCCTCACCGTCCCCGCTGCGCAACCGTTATGGACGCTCCCCCCTGGGGTCCCCGACGACCCTCGTGGTGGGGGCGGAGATACATCCCTCACCGGTTCGGTCGATGGACCCACTGGAGGGGGAACTCGCCCGCCTGGTCGGCGTGGGTGGGATGAGCACGCCCCCGCGCGTGACCTACCCCACCTCTCTCCTTGACCTGCCTATGCATCCGGGTGAGGTATCCTTTTCCACTCCCCCTTGTAGTCCAGCCTCCCCTGCACCTCCGGTGAAGGGAGGGGCCTTCTGGATACCCCTCACATCCCCTTCTCTGCATCGCTCTCCCCCGGGCGTCCGGGTGACTCCTCTTCAGGAGGATTTGCCGGCGTCAGTTTCCACATCGCCCCCCCGTCGGGGTGACCCTCGCCTTCGCCCACGTTCGGCGTCCCCCGTTGGGCCCCGGGGCTTTCCAATCCCCTTGTTAATCTCGGGCCGCCCGATCGGCCCACCCACCCCATAACCATCCGTTTCGCAGACTTTCCTACCCCTCCATATACTTCGCTCCTGCAGTGGAACATCCGCGGGCTCCTGGTAGGCCTCGAGAGTCTCTCTTCTCTCCTGGCCTCCAGGTGTCCGGCGTGTTTCTGCCTTCAGGAGACGATACTGGGCTCCCGTTCCCTCCCTCGAGTGTCCGGCTACTGCGGGCTCCCTTCCCCGCCTCTCGATGGGGCGGGTAGGGGGGGCTCCGCGGTCTTCGTGCACCGCTCCGTCCCTTTCCGCCCCCTCCCGCTCCGTACTGTCTTGCAAGCTGTGGCCGTGCGCCTTTCTTTGTGGCGTCAGCTCACGGTCTGCTCTCTTTACCTCTCCCCTAACGTACGCCCTCCACCCGATTCTCTCCGTGACCTAATTCTGCAGCTTCCCCGCCCTTTCCTGCTTCTCGGGGACTTCAACAGTCGGGACCCGGCCTGGGGGGACGTTTGCTCCACCTTTCTCTCCGGGACCCTTCTCTCCCTTATGGACGAGCTAGAGTTCACCTTTCTGAACGATGGCTCCCCAACCTGCCTCCACTCGGCCCATGACAGTTTCACCTGTATTGATCTTTCCCTGGTTTCCCTCGATATCGTGACGGAGTTCACCTGGGAGGTCCTGCCGGATTCTTCCGGCAGTGACCATTTCCCTGTGTGTCTTACCCCAACCCGTCTCCTCCCCCCCACCTCTGTCCGCCCGCGCTGGCTGTTCGCCCGAGCGAAATGGGCCTCATACACGAGGTGCACGGCGATCTCGCCGTCCATTCCTGCCTTTCCCTCCGTTAGTGAGGCCCTCGCCTTTCTCGAAAGCAAGATCCTCTCGGCTGCCACCAGTTGCATCCCCCGTACCTCAGGCTCCCCCAGGCCGCGCAGCGTCCCATGGTGGACCCCAGAGTGCTCCCGTGCCGTTCAGGAGCGGCGCCGTGCTGGCCGTCGCTTCTACCGGACCCGCCAGCCGGAGCATAAGATGGCGTTTCAGCGCCTGAAGGCAGTGGCCCGTCGGGTCTTGAAACTAGCCCGGCGTACCTCCTGGCGGAGTTACGTGTCCGGGATCTCCTCCTCGACCGCCCCCTCGACTGTTTGGCGCAAGGTGCGTAGCTTTGAGGGGACCCGTGTCCCCCCTCGACCCCCGGTGCTTCGGGTCGGGGACGACGAGTTCGTGTCCGATCCGGAGGCCGTCGCGAACGCACTCGCGGCGCACTTCGCAGCCATCTCCAGTTCCGATTCCCCCCACTCCCGCCGCGACCCACCGGAATTTCCACCTCATAGGGATGACCCCTATAATCACCTCTTCCACATGACAGAGCTTCGGGAGGCCCTCCGCCCCCGACGCTCCTCCGCCCCCGGCCCCGATAATATCCCCTATGACTTGTTACGGCACCTCCACCCCTCTGCTCTCAGCTTTCTACTGGACCTCTATAACCGGATTTGGTTGGAGGGTTCATTTCCGGACCGATGGCGTGAGTCCATCGTCGTCCCCATCCCGAAGCCCGATAAAGACCCCTCACTCCCGTCGAACTATCGCCCCATTTCCCTAACATGCTGTGCCTGCAAGGTGATGGAGGCGATGGTCGCCTCGCGGCTGTCCTTTACCTTGGAGGCGAGTGACCAGTACCCTGCTACCCAGGCTGGTTTCCGGCGCTTCCGGTCTACCACCGACCCCCTCCTTCTCCTTAGCCATGACGTGCAGGAGGCTTTCTCCCGGCGTCAATTTGTACTCGCCGTCTTTTTCGACCTCCAGAAGGCCTACGATACTACCCGGCGGAGCGCGGTCTTCGACTGCTTACGCTCCCTGGGTTTCGTAGGCTTTTCTCCCTTCCTTTATTTATAACTTCTTGTCCGCCCGTTCTTTCCGCGTCCGCATCGGTTCTGCCCTCTCTGACCGCTTTCCGTTGGAGGAGGGTGTCCCTCAGGGTAGTGTCCTTAGCGTCTTGTGTTTCTCACTCGTGATGAACACAGTCGCTACGGTCCTGCCTACATCCGTTCGTAGCTCCCTCTATGCCGATGACCTGGCTATCTATTGCTCTGGCCGCCTCCCGTCTTTGGCTGAACGTCGGCTCCAGCTAGCCATCAACGCGG
Organism: Bathynomus jamesi; assembly: GCA_023014485.1. Taxonomy (NCBI): domain Eukaryota; kingdom Metazoa; phylum Arthropoda; class Malacostraca; order Isopoda; family Cirolanidae; genus Bathynomus; species Bathynomus jamesi. Next base: position 91,134 of record JAJOZX010002871.1, read on the forward strand.
TGGTTCGCTGGGCGTCCTCGGTTGGCTATGCTTTCTCACCCTCTAAGTCTTCCAGTTTGCTTTTCCGTCCTCGGCGCCTCCGTCTGTCGCATACCTTCGCCCTTACCCTTGCCGGCACTCCTCTTCCCCTCGTCCCATCCGTTAGATTCCTGGGTATGACCCTCGACGGATTTTTCGGTTGGGTTCCACACCTAGGCGGTTGCGGCAAACATCTCGCCGCACCCTCTCCCTTTTGGGTCATCTGTCCCACACGACCTGGGGGGCGGACAGGCGTACTCTGCTGCGCCTGTACACCTCCCTGGTGCAATCCCGTGTCGACTACGGCTGTGTGGTCTACAGCTCCGCCTCCTCTCCGGCACTCCGTATGCTGGATCCTCTTCTCCACCGTGGCCTTCGCCTGGCGTCGGGTGCCTTCCGCTCGTCCCCTGTCGCTAGTCTTCAGGTGGACTGTGGACATCCCCCCCTGCCCCTTCGCCGGGGCCTTCTCATGGCGAAGTGTTACCTTCGCATCTGCCGCCTTCCGATGTCCCTACTCTTCTCCGCGATCTCCCAGGCGCTACCCCGGCCTGACACGTGGCATTTCGCTGCCTCTCTGGCCGAGATTTTCTCGTCCTGGGGATCCCCCCACCCTCTATTCTGCTGTTCTCCTTCGATCTGTCGCCCCCTGGCGGACCACCCCTATCTGCCGTTGCAGGCGCTCCGTGGCCTGCGTAAGGAGTCTCTTCCTGCCGTCCTCCGTCTTCTTTTCTGGCCCATCTTCCCGTCCATTCGGACGACGTTCCCATCTACACCGACGGCTCGCGCTCCCCTGCAGGTGTCGCGGCCGCCGTCTTCTCTCCGTCATTGTCACCTACCTCCCGGGGTATCCCCCTGCCGGTTCAGGCCTCCATCTTTTCCGCGGAGCTCTTTGCCCTTCTGGAAGCCCTCCGTCTGGTATCGGGTTGTTCGCGGTCCTCCTGTACCATTTTTTCGGACTCGCTGAGCGCCCTTCAGGCGCTCGAGCGCTATGATTCCCCGGACCCCCTCGTACGCCTTATTCAACAGGAGTACCATGTCCTGCACATCGTTCACCGGATCCGGGTCACCTTCTGCTGGGTTCCCGCCCATGTTGGTGTTTCCGGTAATGAGGCGGCGGACCGCATAGCCCGGTCCGCCGCCTCGATGCCTCCCCTCCCCCGCCCGCTCCCCTTCTCAGAACTGTGTGCAGGTCTTTCGTTCCTTCTACGACCGCATGTGGCAACAGTCCTGGGACGATGCCACCGGAAATAAACTCTGGTCCATCCGCCCCCGTCTGTCATATTGGGTGTCCTCTTTCCACCGCTCCAGACACAAAGAGGTCGTCCTTGCGCGGCTTCGCATCGGCCATACACGCCTCACGCACGGCTATATGTTCCGGCAGGAGGCTCCTCGTTGCGCCTCCTGCCAGTCGCCCCTCACCGTCTCTCACATCCTTGTGGAATGCCCCACCCTGTCGTCAGTACGTCGTCGCGCCTTCCCGTTCCTTTCTGATTTCCCCCTCCCCGAACGTTTACGCCTTATGCTCGCTGAGAGCCCTCTCTTCTCGCTTGACCGTCTTTTCCTCTTCCTATCTCGCATCCTATCTGAGCTTTAGGTGACTTCTCACCTGTAGTCCGCTGTTCTCCCTTTTCTAGTGCCTTTTCTCCGTCTCCGTTTCTCTTTCTCGTATTCCGCCTCGCCATGATATCCGCTACCATATAGCGGGAAGTGGCGGTAAACGCCCCAATACAAAAAAATATATATATATATATATACACAATGTGCCTCGGTGGTGTAGTGGTTAGCGTTGCTGACTACGAATCCATCGGCCCCGGGTTCGAGACCCGACGGCAGCCGGCGCGCAGCAAAACCCAGCTGTTCATCCTTCCACACAATAAAGAAAGTGGTTGGTAGATAAATGGGTACCCTAAGTGACCTAGTGGTTAAGACGCTGGGCTGCTGATGGGGCGTGGTTCGGATTCCACGTTAAACTGTATGTCTAAGGTGGAGTGAAAAGCTTGACCTTCGTCAGAATAAACAATTCGGGCGGAAGCTAACCAAAGGTGTGTGGTGTGTGTGTGTGTGTGTATATATATATATATATATTATATATATATATATATATATATATATATACAGGGCGTCCCAAAAAAATGTATACACACTTTAACAGCTGATAGCTCAATTGATGTTTCTTTCTTTCCAAGTTAAACCCATTAGAATTAATAATGGCAGTCAGGCTAAGCTTTGAACAAAGGAAATTCATTCTAAAATGCTCCTGGAAGTGTGAAAACGCAGTTGAAGTGCAAAGACAGTTTAGGAGGGAGTTTCAAACAGATCCACCAACGCGACTTACCATCACTCGAATTAGAGAGAAGTTTGAAGCCGATGGAACTGTTCAGAATGTCCACAAGAAGCGTTCCGGAAGACCACGGACATCGACAAGCCCCACAAAGCAAGAAAGAGTACTGGAAACGTATCACCAAAGTCCAAGAAAATCTGTGTGGCAAGCGAGTCGTGAGGTAGGAATTTCAGAATCGTCTGTCCAACGCATTTTGAAGCGCTGTCAATGGAAAAGTTACATTCCAAGATTAGTCCATGCTATTAATGAAGATGATCCGGACCGAAGAGTGGAGTATTGCGAGTGGTACTTGGCACGATGTGGATGTGGATTAGACGAAGGGGTTCGTAGAATACCCTCCGCGTTCACCAGACCTCACACCACTAGACTTTTTTTTATGGGGATACTTAAAAGACAAAGTCTACGCTATAAAACCTGCAACAGTCGCTGAATTGAGAGCAGCCATTGAACGAGAATGCACACAAATACCAAACGAAATGTTTTGTGATGTTTGCGATTCCATTGCTTCGCGTTATCAGCAGTGCCTGGACCAGAACGGACGTCAGTTTGAAAACAGGCGTTGACAAAACAATTAAATAATGTCTGTAGATTCTATTACATTTTGAAAATGAAATGTATTTTAATAAACACTGCCTTTATAAGTATTTAAAGTGTGTATACATTTTTTTGGGATGCCCTGTGTGTATATATATATATATATATATATATATATTTTAATAGGAGTTAATAAAGTGTTTATTTTGTAGTAATGCTTAGTTAAGAATATTAAATTTTGTTTAATTAAATAAGATAATGTTTAATATAAATTTACTAAAAATTGTGATGATTACGATAAAGCATGGTTGTTAGATTTGAATTGTTTAAAATGGGTAGGGTTGGTAATCCTAAATAGGCCCGGAGAGTGGACTATACCTACACTATAACGGGTTTTCAGTCTTGAGGCAGACGCGATACGCGTTAGATTTAGAACCATGTGATCTTAAAGTTAAATTGTTTTGCGCCCTCTCCGACCGAAATATATTTAGTAAGATTTCATACTCGCATATCCCCTAATTAACTAAACCACTTTCGAATTAATAAAACGTAATAAGTGTTAAATAAGAGTATTATTATACCTTTCCCCCTTCGTTTGTAACGGTCTTTTAGAGTCAGAACTCGGCGTCGCTACCGGAAACTATTATATATACGATACGGCAAAAAGAGTGTAGAGAAACAAAGCGATAAATGAAATAAAGAGCAATAGAGATATAGTAAAGTAGGAAGAAGAGTAAGTAAATAATGAAGAAAAGATATAATAAAACCCGTTCACTACATCTGGTGCTAGCGGTGGTCCTCTTACATCATATTTTGTGAGGCTTACCCACGTGTTAGTATTTCCATTAAAATTCTTAAAACCCGGTATAATAACAAATAGCGTTAATGAATATTTTATTTCGATTATTAAAATATCTAAATGCAAAATTTTACCCCGTTTGCTGGCAAATTTCGAATTTCATGCCTTAAAATTTCATTGTAAATAAAATTTAAAAATGGCGCTTGCCTTCGCGTCCGATAGCGTCCCTGACTCCTGCCTAAGAATTCAATTTGTTTCGTCCAGTTCCGTTGCTTTTCGTTTGTCCGACTCAGTATTGCGAGTCATTATTACGTTAAATTTTGTTCATTTCGGTTGGAGAGGGTATAGTTTGAAAATTATCGTGCTGCCTGAAGACTCAAATTTCTTTTTTTTTTCATCTCTACTCTTTCAGCTTACCTTTTTACTTTTTGCTTAAAACTTTTGGAATTAGTGATAATTGTAAAAATCATAATAATAAGAATAACGATTTGTACGTAAGTGAATTGTTAGTTTAAATAGTGATACACGTTTTATATGGTCTTTAAAAATGTTTTAGCGAAAAATTGTACCGATTCAAAACCATTTCATGAACATGAGAAATTTTCTGGGTTTCATTAGCAGATTTTTGATTATATTTCGATTGCCTGTATATAATAATAGGATTATTTTGTAAATATAGGTTTACGGGCTTTTTGCTTTGCTCGCTTCGCGCTGAAATAGGATTACGTTACAGTTAAGGGACAAATCGAAAAATAAATCTTAAAGATATTAAAAATTGTCAGATTGGGCCGTATAGGATTGTGTTAAATTTCAAAAATAAGCTACATTGGTTTAATGGAACTAGCGAAATTGTGTTGTGAAAATTTTCTATAAAAGTTGTTTTGGATATTTTTTTTTATACTCATTAATTATATACAATTTGGTAGGTAAGCTGGTTATCTATTTTTTTTCCTGTTTCTTTCGTTTATTTCACGACAATTCCGACATATTTGGTAAAATGGCTATTGTATCGTACGTAAGAAGAATTTCTTGTAGGCCTATCGTAAAATATTGTTCGGAGATTAACCGTTATTACGGTATGTCTATTGAGTGTAAATTTTTAGTTATTTAGCAAAAATTTTCATTGGTTTAACATAAATAAGCATAGGATTTTTCTTTAATAAGCACAAATGTTGACTTAAATTCTTAATAGCTCTTTTCACGTATAACATTGAATTTATTAATTATAGGCCTAAAAAGCGGCAGTAAATTTCATTTTTATTTTGACGGCCAAGGTGAGTTACGGTACACATTTTACTAAATCTGAATATTATAATTTTTTTTTCAATTACAGAAATTTGTGTAGAAAATTTTCTTTGCGTTTTATGAATTCATTCAATAATCAATTTTATTTGTACAAGTAGGCCGATTTTTATTTTTCTTGCCAGTTCAATGACAATGGTAAATTTTTTAGTTCAAATTTAGATTGTATTCTAAAAAGGATTTTTTTGATTTGATATTTTAATTTGGAATTAGAAATGAAAAATGTCCTTTTTTTTTTTTTTTTAGTTTGAGCGTTTGCATGGAAAATATTACGAAATTATGTTAGGATATAATGCAGTTTTATTCGGGTAGGGATATTTGTATAGAGGTTCGCTTACAAACAAAGCGACCGCTCTTAATTACGCAATGTTTTAGTTTTGTTTACAGTGGATTGTGTGTAATTTTTTAGTACATATGATCTATTCTTATTTAGTATAACGATAAAAAAAAATTGTATTTTCACTTGGAAACGATAAATTGCTGAGATTTCTGTGATTTGAAAACCATACTGAGGTTTCTGTTGAAGGAGAGAGTTGTCTCTCAGATGTAATTTGCAAATTGCAAGTTCAATTCTTATGAAATTTGACGTTTCAAGTTGGAATTACTGTATTAAAATAATTTTTGGTAGTAATATTTAAATTTTTTTTACTTTTTAATAACTGTTTAGAAAATTATTATTGTTTAAACCTTCAGTCGGAGTTAACTAGTGCATTTGAAACATTGACTCAAGTGTACACTCGGAAATGGAGCCTTATAGATAGCCAGTAACGTTTTTGTGGCGTCTGTGTGCTCCTCCTCAAAGCAAGAGGGTTCATGATTGTCAGAGAATGGATGACATGAAGTTTCTGGGGTTCATTTTTGTCTTTTGTATTTAGAGGTATTGAGGTGATTTCTGACGATAGTTTGAACAATAATATTTCTTAAATTATACTAACAGTTACTATGTATGGGCGCTTTTATATTTATACTGTACAATTTTGGTTCGTACATTTTGACTTCTTTTTTTTATCTTCTCTACTGTGACTGCCATAAGTGACCTTATTGGTAACTAGATTTGATTAAATTTTTGCGAAAATTTTTATTTATTTTTTCCGTGAATTTGGCCAGAGCAAATGTGTAGTTAGTATTTCGAAGTGAATTGTCGAAAGAATTTGATAAATTAAATATGAAATGATAAGCAGTACAGAAACACGTTTAGAATAAACTTTTTTTTCAAAATTGTAAGACTCAGTTTGGGGTCAACCAAGTTGAATCCGAGTTCCATCAAGTGAGTTTAGTCGACCGGATAGGTGATCGATCACCAATGAGAGAGAGAAGAGAAACCAGAATGCGCATGGACTTGGCGCAGGATGGTTTCGGAAGAGAAGAGAGAAGAGAGGAACCGAATGCGCAGGGACTTGGCGCAGGACAGTTCCGGAAGAGAAGAGAAATTTACGTCTGCAGGGTCTTGGCACACGAAAATTTCGATCGAAGATGGTCTACTGGTATTTTTCGGGCAGTAGCTGGTCACGTTGCTCGAATGCTTCGCTAAATATGCGTCAACAAAGCGCGCGGTAGACAAGCCACTTGAGCTTGAACGGGCGCCTACGACTGTACTGTCCATACAGACATACAGTAGGTTCGTTGGGAAACGGCCTACGGCGGAGTCATCGTTTGATTGTTGCCAGTAGAAGAGTCTTTCAGCTGGACGTAGGAAGAGCAGCGTTCACCGACAAAAGTGGAGATGAGACAAGGCGAGTTTCTTCATCGACTTCTAGAATTGCAAATTTCGTCCAATTCCAGCGCGTGGTCCCGCTTTTAATGCTTAGTTAAGAATATTAAATTTTGTTTAATTAAATAAGATAATGTTTAATATAAATTTACTAAAAATTGTGATGATTACGATAAAGCATGGTTGTTAGATTTGAATTGTTTAAAATGGGTAGGGTTGGTAATCCTAAATAGGCCCGGAGAGTGGACTATACCTATAACGGTTTTTCAGTCTTGAGGCAGACGCGATACGCGTTAGATTTAGAACCATGTGATCTTAAAGTTAAATTGTTTTGCGCCCTCTCCGACCGAAATATATTTAGTAAGATTTCATACTCGCATATCCCCTAATTAACTAAACCACTTTCGAAATTAATAAAACGTAATAAGTGTTAAATAAGAGTATTATTATACCTTTCCCCCCCTTCGTTTTGTAACGGTCTTTTAGAGTCAGAACTCGGCGTCGCTACCGGAAACTATTATATATACGATACGGCAAAAAGAGTGTAGAGAAACAAAGCGATAAATGAAATAAAGAGCAATAGAGATATAGTAAAGTAGGAAGAAGAGTAAGTAAATAACGAAGAAAAAGAAATAATAAAAAGCGTTCACTACAATTTAGTGATTTCCGAAACGAAATTAATGATGGTGCTTGTCTGATATTAATAGGTACAGCGTTCCAGACATCTGCCCCTTTGTAGGAAAGAACATTTCCTGCAATTCGCATTGAATAATTTGGTTTATGCATGAAATCATTGGGAAGCTTGTATTATGATTATAGTTGGTCTGATGGAGGATAATCGATAGGGCGAAGTATAGTTTCTATTATTAGCAACTTTGTACATACTGATACCGACAGTAAGGTTATACAAATATACAAGTCATTTAGTTTTAGAATATTTAAATTTCCGAACATAGGAGAGGTACAAGATTGCCTGTTATCATTGTTTGTGTGTGTTCGTAAGCATTTTTTATGGATTACGTCTTGCGGATATCGTATATAATTCTTTGTACTACCCCATGCTGTGATTCCGTATTGTAAGTGTGGATGAATAAACGAGTAATACAGTGTGAGGAGGGCATTTTGAAGAATTGTGTTTTTGAGTTTGAATATTATATAGAAAAATCTAGATATTTTCAATTTGATATGTTGTGTGTGGTTTTTGAAATTTAATTTTTCATCTAACTTGAGGCCGAGAACTTTAACTTCATTTACTTTTGCAAGAGGAATGTTTCCAATTATTAATGGTGTGTGTGTAATTCCATTTTTTTTTAGTTACAATTATATATGATGATTTTGTCAAGTTTAGCAAAAGCTTAATTGCACACATCCATTTATAGACATGATCTAATTGTGTTTACTTCGTTCATTAGGGAATTGATATCATGGTGTGTAGAAGCGAGTATTCTATCATCTGCATATTGAATAGTTTAATGTTGTTCATCGATAAAACTCGTTTACGTACAGTAAGAAAAGTAAGGGCCCAAGGATAGATCTTTGTGGAACCCCTTTCCAATACAGTATTTACTTCAACATACTGGTGATGATTAGTGAGATGTGATTTAAACCAATTTAGCATATTCCCCCTTATGCCAAGTGTTTAATTTATCTAGTAAGATATCGTGTGAGAGAGTATCAAAGGCTTTCGATAGGTCAAGGAAAACTAAGATTTTTTTTTCATAGTTTAGGTTTTTACAGATATTTTCTAGTTATAATGAAAGTAATAATGGTTTATACAGACATTAATTTCTCTTATTTCTAGTACAACCCTTTAAACAAGCTTACATTTCGGAAGGTTAAGATCTAAGGTCTGGGATATTGGGAGGATATTTTAAGCGAAGATAAAACAGAATTCCAATATCATAATGACGTAGACCGATCCGGAATTAACTCTGATTCAATATTACTCCAGTTAAACGATTCAAGATTGGATTTAATTATGGTTTGTACGAGTCGATTAAATTTGGTTGGATTTAATTACGTTCTATCTACCTCCGTGCCCCTATATAATATAACCTATACAACAGTTTCGCATGCATGACTTCTTTTATTCTAAAATAACACGTCAAGCTCGAACGTATTTAAATGTCAAATGGATATAAAATAATAAGTTACGCACAAATTTTCCACGATTGCTATTACGCAATATACGTGTGTAAAGTTTCCATGGCAACTAATTTAGATGTTAATGTTGTCATGATTCATATTTTGTATTTACTTATTTCTGACGGACATTTTTTGTAACCAGATGTACAGTATATACATATATATAATAACAACAACTAATGCACTGATCCCACAATGGATAAACTGATTGTGCAAAAACTGACCTGGTGGAACCTCCTGGAATGGATGATTGGCACTTCATGCCTCTGAAGGCAAGAGCCAAGGAACATGTCATCAGGAGTGTCATTTGAAGGACACACACACACTCCTCGTTTGGACAAGAAAGATACCTGAAGGAAGAAATAAACAGGACCAATTAAAGAGGATTAATTGCAACAAATTAAAAATACAATACTAATTTTTCTTCATAAGTTGAACTGTGATTCAGAGATGCTTGGGAACTACAATGAATACATTCTCAAAGTTATTATTGGAAGTAGTAAAAAAAATTAAAAATATTCAAAAACTTACCGTAGCCTTACTGAAGACCATGCCTGCACCACCAGTAATGTAGTTAAATCCGGCTCCAGAGGCGACCATGTACGCGTACCTCTCCCCAAGGGCGATCATTGACGATGAACGATAAGAACTCAAGAAGGAAAAAAGGCGACGGACACTGTTAAAAAAAAAAATTAGCAATCGACAACCAATTTAATAAGGATAAACATCTTTCCAAAGACTTAGGATAAAACACAAGTAGTTTAATTAAGAAACAGCAAAAACAAAGATTTTTTAAAATGCAGAAAGTAAAATGTTGCATCAAAAATTAATATTTTAGGTTCTTAAAAAATTATGACAACTAAAGTAATGATGACATCATAAAACCTATTGGATTAGTTTCATCCTTTAGCCTGTTAAAAGAAAAAATATATATGGCCTACCTGATTGGATAGACCAGAATGGCATGTTACGTAATGTAATGCATTTTCTATAAATTTACTAAACCTTAGCAAAGTGTCATCATCCACTATGACAAGCCAGTCTATGTCTTTCATCTTAGCAGCGTGTTGTATGATTGCGAGTGTCTTACCGCAATGACCTCTTTCTGTGTTTGGAATATTTAAAGAAATAGTACCCATGGAATGATCTGAAATAAAGGGAAATTCTACTTGTAAATACAGTTTAATAACCAAGTCTTGTATATACATAAGAAAATGTTTTAGCCTCAAACAAAAGTAAGTGTTTGAATGCTGAACCTATTAATTCTCAGTCTCTTTAATTTTACTCCTCTCTTCTCACTCGATGATCGTGACCAGTTTATAACTGAAAACTGTCCACTGCTATTTAGCAACTATTTTTTTATTACTTCATATTTTAACTAATACATTCCTGAAAGTCTTTTTCAGGGTAGCTGGGAAAATAAAATTTTTTTTTTTTGAAACAAGCTTAAATTATTAATGGGATCTATTTTTTGTATGCAGATAAGCACACCGTCGTGTTCTCTCTCATTTTGTATTCCTGTTTCATGACAATGCTAATCTTTCTGGTAATTTGGATGAAATAAACCTTGGATGGATTACGAATGAAATGCATATAAATGAATGTATGAATAAATGCAGAGCTGGGAACGAGGTTGTTACGATATATCTTCAAGGTTACAGACATGTTTTAATTTTATCCAGGGTTTAATCTGTGACGAAACAGTCTGAAACACGTTCCGAGATTTTTAATTATGACGAAGAAAGGAAAATTGATACCGTTAAAAAGAAAGAAAAAAATAAGCTCTGCTTTGGCAAACTAATTCGCGTATGCCTAGCCATCATCATGGAACAAGAAATAAGATTTTTAATTAATAAAACAATAATCGGCAACTAGAGCATTTTGTTTGTTCTGAAAATGAATCCAAACTGCTTCACTTTCTTAAACTGTTAAACAAAAATTAGGGATCATTTTACATTTGAAGAGCTCATTTCCAAAATGTGATATATCCATTTTTTAGATTTTGAGAAAAACAGCATTTTATGTATTGTATATACCGTGTTTTGGAAAAAATTGGAAAACTTAGTAGTTAAGTAATGGGAGAAATCGCACTTTGCTAAAAAATCGATGCCTTATGTGACACTACATTATATCAACCACCATTTGGTAAAGATAACTCCAAAGTTGCTGAGTTGGCGTTTATCGCGTTTTGGAACTAAACTCTTCATTTATACCTTTGGTAACCTTTGGTTTGCTTCCGGCCGAATTGTTCATTCTGACGAAGGTCAAACTTTTCACTCCACCTTAAACCTACAGTTTAACGTGGAGTCCGAACCACGCCCCACCAGCAGCCCAGCGTCTTAACCACTAGGCTACCCAGGATACACATTTATCTACCAACCACTTTCTTTATCGTATGGAAGGATAAACAACTGGGGTTTGCTGCGCACCGCCTGCCGTCACTGGGTCTCGATCCCGGGGCCGATGGATTCGTAATCAGCGACGCTAACCACTACATCACCGAGGTGTATATTCAATAATAAATTTGAAGATATTTAAAAATGTTAATTGCATAATAAATTTTAGCAATATTTAAAAATGATTACATAATAAGTGGTTTTCCTTAAAAGTTTTGTCACCTTTTAAGAACTGAATCATATTTGGAAACTCCCTGCTCTTCAAATTCCTTCGTCTTTGATAGCTCACTGAATTTAGTCACATTCAAATCACTAGCCATAATACAAGAGAGGCTTACATATGGGTGAGAACTAATCTCTAGCTTACCTTCAACATCACTGTAGAGTCCATAATTAGATACTTCTGGAAGCCAAGTGTCTTTAAGAAGAGGAAGTCTCTCTCTGGCATACTTTTCACAGGTTTTCACAGCGAAATGGATTCTTTCCAAGGCAACATTATAGCCTTCCTAAGAAGCATGTCAAAATGATGGCACTATTCCATACAAATATTTCTAAATATGATATAATTGCTCTATCAGTCAGAATGAAAACAGTTGTCACAGGTTCTTGCACTTAAGCCGATTGTTAATGAAAAACAAACATTGCCAATATCAGACGTTTATAGTTTTAGTAATTACAACTAGATAACGGAAATGAAGATGTATCTATGTTCAGCGAATGATAAAAAATCTCTAAATCGCTTTCGTTTACAACACTGGTAAAGTTTACCGAATCTCTTAATTTTTAACCTAGCTACGTTTCTTAAAATGAAAACAAACCTCATCCACATGTTTCACATCTGAATCCACCCAAATAAAGCATTCCTCTTCTCTTTCTACACAAACTCCTTCAACATTTTTGAATTTCACTCCAAGGTTCAAAACAGCTTTGGATAACTCATATGGTGCATCTATGGAGAAGTCCACTTTATTCTGTAAGGGATTCCACTCCGAGGCTAATCTAAAAAATAGTAAAATATAATTCTTTTATGTGAAGTCAGTGACAAGAATAAAATAGTAAAAATGCCTCAGTTGAGAAACCAGTAAGTTGTGTCCATTGTCATAACTTCACTGATCAATGGGAAGTGGTGTTAAGTGACACTGGGTCTGGAGAGTAGTTGGATGGGAGACTGTCCTTTGCATTCAGATTATGTAGTGGCCCACGGTTCAGATCAGGGCTGTGGAGTCGGAGTCGTGGAGTCGGAGTTGCATAGTTGGATGGAGTCGGAGTCGGAGGTGCATAGTTGGATGGAGTCGGAGGTGCATAGTTGGATGGAGTCGGAGTCGGTGCAAATCCTTCAACTATAACCATAGCAGCCTAGGCCTAGCTCAATTTTATGAATAAAATAGATTTAACCTAATGTTTTAATATATAATATAATCTTCTTTCTCTTCGCCTGTTCCCGCCTCTATGCGGGGTCGGCGTTTCTGACCAGCCTCCTCCACACAGCCAGGTCCTGGGCTTCTTCCTCCGACAAACCCTTCTCCCTCAAATCGTCCTCACCTTCTCCATCCACCTTCGCTTCGGTCTGCCTCTCTTTCTCCTGCCATACACCTCCATATTCATCGTTCTCTTACCCACATAATCTTCGTCCCCTCTCATCACATGTCCATACCATTTCAGTCTACTTTCTTGTATCTTCCTCGAGATTTCTCCAACTTTTGTTGTGCCCCTTATCCTTTCATTCCTTACTCTATCCAACCTTGTCACTCCGCACATCCATCTCAGCATTCTCATCTCCGTTACATCTAGTCTTTTCTCATGATCTTTCTTTATAGCCCAAGACTCAGCCCCATACATCATAGCCGGTCTTACCACAGTCTTATACACTTTTCCCTTAACTCTTGCGCCTATTCTTCGGTCACACAACACCCCTGAAACTTTCTTCCAATTTTTCCAACCAGATTGCACTGTGTGTGTTATTTCTGTGTCCAGCTCACCGTCCTCAGCCACTGTCGATCCCAAGTACGTAAACTTACTTACTCTCTTTAACCTCGCTCCCTCTAAACTAATTTCTGAGTCTTGATTTTCGTAGAACCTCAGGTACTCCGTTTTCTTTCTGCTGATTTTCAACCCTCTGTCTTCAAAAGCCCTCCTCCATTCCTCCAATTTTCTTTCTACTACTTCTCTCCTGTTGCTGCACAGAACAATATCGTCTGCAAAGAGCATACACCAAGGGGATTGATCTTTTATCCCCTGGGCCAACACATCCATAATCAAAACAAAAAGGTACGGGCTCAAAGAAGATCCCTGATGTAGACCAACCCTCACGGGGAACCATTCCGTTACACCTACACTACTCCTAACCTGGGTCCTTGCTCCTTCATACATACTTTGCACCAACCTAACGTACTTCTCCGGCATACCTTTCTCTCTCATACACCTCCAAACCTCCTGGCGTGGCACTCTATCATATGCTTTCTCTAGGTCGATGAAAACCATGTGCAGTCCCTTTTGTCGCTCCCGGTGTTTCTCCATCAACTGCCTCAGTGCAAAAATCGCATCAGTTGTTCCCCTACCTGGCATAAAACCCAACTGCTCTTCCCCCACGGTTGTCTCTTCTCTTAACCTTTTCTCTATAATCCTTTCCCAAACCTTCATCGTGTGTGACATAAGCTTTATTCCCCTATAATTTCCACAATCCTGGATGTCCCCCTTCTCTTTGTAGATAGGTACGAGTGTACTATCCCCCCACTCCTCCGGCATTTCCTCTTGTTCATATATCTTCTGCATCAGATCCCACAATAGATCTATGCCCTCATCTCCCAAACAATTCCACGCCTCCACTGGTATCCCATCCGGTCCCAATGCCTTCCCCTTCTTCATTCCTTTCAACGCCACCTTCACCTCCTCCCTACTCACTCCTGAAGTTAACCCTTGATTTGGGACACCATCTTCAAAAATAACCCTTGGGTTTTCCTCATTTAACAGATGTTCAAAATAACACTTCCATCTATCCATGATTTTATCCTGATCCTTTAAGACCACTCCCTGCCCATCCTTTACCTGTTTAATTTGAGTAAAATCTTTACTCGCCTTATCCCTAGCCTTCGCTATTCTAAGGATCTCTCTCTCTCCCGCCGGTGTCTCCAACTCTTTATATACTTCATCCATCGCCTGCGCCTTGGCTCTTGCCACTCCCTTCTTCGCCTCCTTTTTCGCCTGCCTATAGCTTTCTCTATCCTCTTGTCTACCAGATGTGTCCCACTTCTTTTTAGCATCTTTCTTCCTTTTAATCACCTCCTGAACCTCTTCATTCCACCCCACGTCTCTTTATCTTCAGGGGGTCTTCTACCTGATGTTTTGCCCAGTACTTCCTCACCAACTCTCAATATCACCCGGCTGTTCTCCTCCCACCATTCTTGTACACTCTCCAACGACCTTACTTCTTCCAAAACCTTCTCCTCAAATTTCCTTTTCTGGTCTTCTTTCTTCAGTCCCCACCACTTTATCCTAGGTGTCACCTGTTCTTGCCTTCTTTTCCTACCACTCTTAAACGACCAATCCATCACCAGGATTCTATGTTGCGCCGCCACGCTTTCCCCGTTTATGACTTTGCAGTTCTTAACTTCTTCCAAATGGGATCTCCTGCACATTAGAAAGTCTATCTGGCTTTCTCTTCCTCCACTCCTATAGGTCACAAACTGGTTATCTTTTTTCTGGAAGGTGTTGACTGTCGCTAGATCAAACGCCATCGCGAAATCCACCACCCTTTCCCCTTCTTCATTTCTCTCTCCCACGCCCCAACCACCATGCACCCTCTCAATCACCTCTCTACTTCTTCCCACATGGCCATTCAGGTCTCCACCCAAGATCACTTTTTCCCCCTCTGGTATCGCACCAAGTTCTTGATCCAACTGATTCCAAAACACTTCCTTTTCTACACCTCCACAGCCAGCTTGGGGGGCATACGCACTCACGATGTTCACCGTCATCTCGTCAAGGCCCAGCTTAACACTCATAACTCTATCGCTCCTTCTACTATACTATAATATACTATAATATAATATATATAAATAATATATAATATATAATATATAAATAATATATAATATATAAATATAGTTGCTTATAATTAATAAGGATTATAATTAATTAATTAACATAATTAATAAGGAAATTTAAAAATTCAGTTTAGGTTAGTACATTTTGTTATGGATGTTTATAATAATACAAAAACATATTAATTTGCTAAACCAATAATAATCTTATTTTGTTTAAGCTTCAATCAGTTTGTATTTTGGGATTTATTGTAATTTTTGAATAAAGAGAAAAAAAGCCATTAAGGCATAGTTACAGCCACTAAGTAACCTGATGAGTCATGTGGTGGTGACGAAATGCCTTGTTTATGAATCTCCATTGGCCTAATAAAGCTAATCGTAATCAATTTGGCCTTAACATTCCATCGGAGTCGGAGTCGTAATTATACAAGTCAGATTTCTGGAGTCGGAATGTTAAAATTTTTGGAGTCGGAGTTGGAGTTGGCAAATTTTATCACCGACTCCACA
Source organism: Bathynomus jamesi (assembly GCA_023014485.1). Classification (NCBI taxonomy): domain Eukaryota; kingdom Metazoa; phylum Arthropoda; class Malacostraca; order Isopoda; family Cirolanidae; genus Bathynomus; species Bathynomus jamesi. Next base: position 106,927 of record JAJOZX010002871.1, read on the forward strand.
GCCCTGGTTCAGATCCCACATAAAATTGTAGGTCCCCTCCATCATATTACCTCAGATGCTGCAAAGGAGGTTAAACAACTCCATAAAGAAAATTTGAAATGTCCTTTAAGTGTTAAAAGCTGCAAAACAACAAAAAAAAAACCATTCTGATAATGAACTAATACTATTATCAGGTCAAAAAAAAAAAAAAAAAAAATCATGGTTTGAGCATTATGATTTATAGTTATTACCATTCTTGATATCTTAAGATGGTGATGGTTATAAATTTATTGCTGAAACTCTGTTGTCATTTCACTTACTTGAATTCTTACATTTAAAAAGAGTAGTGAACCAATGAAAATTCTACCTTTCTACAAGTCCTCTGGAGATGATGATTCCTGTTCTGGGATCAGGATAAAGGAAAGAGTTTTTAAGGTCAACAGGATCAAAATGATGAATGATTGTGGCTGCTTCATCATGCAAACCTCTACCAAAGAAGAATGCCTAAAGAAAAAATACTGCATATAAAACAAAGATTTTACGTTCAATGACACTTAACCCTATAAGGCCAGTGTGGAACCACACACACAGCAACTAGTGTTGGGTCTATGTAACCCCATAATGAAAATTACATTTATAGACTGAATTAAACTCTTTATTGTTGCTAGACAATAATAAACTAACTTGCATACAATAAAAGACATCATTTCCAGAAAAACAAATGTACTTTTATTGTAATAGGCCACAGTGGCTTTCTAGCATTAAAAATAATACAGAAACGGCTAAATCTGAATAAAGTTTTGCACCAACAGCATATATTTATTGGGTCACCAGGTTCTACAGAGATGATGCATAACTACAGATTCACAGTGGCTATTTGCCACATTTTTGTTATTAATATACAGACAGCCTATACAAATAAAAACCAATGCGGAAAAACTAAAGAAAAGAATTATGTAGTAGCTATGGTGAAACTAGTAAAGCATATATACAGGTTTATGACCCTCTACTCACAATGGCTCAAGTTAACAGAACTCTTAATTACTAATTATGATGCACAATTCAACTACAAACATATAATCATCGATTTGTTGGACACACATGGTAGCTACAATAATTAAGATCAGCTTTAGAGCAGGTTCTTACTTGTCTTTCATTGTAATCTTGAAGAAAGAAATTTAATATTTCCACATTTAATTTACAAAATTCTTCAATGAAGACATACCAAAGTCCTTGTTCCTTATCTGTAAGTAACCTTCAAGTATAAAAGAGAAGAGAGTTAAATGAAGTATTACTAGTGAAAAACAGCTATTATTTAGAGCATATACTGAACATTATTTTTACTAAAAATTCATGTCCATTGTTACTAATAAAATAATCACACAGCAAGTACTAAATTAAAATTTTCCCTATATAATTACATAGTTTAACTTGGATTAATTTAATCACACACACACAATTAGTTTACACTTCTGATTAAGATCAACGCCCGCGGGTGAAATTTCGCCCACGAGCTAATTTCAATTCGCCCGCTTAGGTATTTATTATTTACTAAAAATTATTTATTTACAGCCCAGCAAATAGCTTTTTAAAATACATCTTATATACAGCGTGTCCCAAAGAAATGTATACCCACTTTGTTCGATAATACCAGCTATGAGGATAATAAATATATTACTTTTTATGTTTTTTAATAAAGAATTATTTTCTCCTGAATCTAAATATGTAATTATTTTTATTAAAAATTGAAAAACAAAAAAGTTACAGATGTTTAAATTATAATTATTATTTTCGAGACTTCATGTGCGACATTTTCTAATATTTTTGCACATATACGAGATAAGTTTGAAACTGACGGCACTGTGCAAAACTTACAAAAACAACGTTCTGGAAGACGTCGAACATCTTAGATAAAGTGTCATTTAACCATGGAATTTGTAAATTTTTTGAATTAACTAATAATTACAACATTTATGCTTCAATATCAACACTAAACATAAGTATCTCAAAACAGTCGGTTAAAATATTAGAAAATATCGGACATGAAGTCTCGAAAATAATAATTATAATTTAAACATCTGTAATGTTTTTGTTCTTCAATCTTTAATAAAAATAATTACATATTTAGATTCAGGAGAAAATTCTTTATTAAAAAACATATAAAAAGTAATATATTTATTATCCTCATAGCTGGTATTATCGAACAAAGTGGGTATACATTTCTTTGGGACACGCTGTATATAAGCTTAAAATTTGCCAGACGCCCGCGGAGGTGTTTATGTTATCGATTTTCGCCCTTGGTACTGAAAAGTTTCCCCACCCCTGGTCTAAAGAGTGAAATGGCCAAGCCTATAGGGACATTATAATTTTTCTGTCAATTGAATAAGGTACAAGATAATTTTCATATACCTATTAAATATTTTGAATGTTTTGTCACTACAATATAATTTTTGGGGGATTCTGAAAAATTTAATACAATAAAACTTGTTAGTTATGATTTAAACTAATTAGGAATACTGTATTTCATATTTACCTTACTATAAACTTCAAATTAGGTACATTCAAACATTAGCATTAATTATAATTACAATACCATTCCCTATTATTGGTGTAACTGGGACTGATTGACTGCTGAAAAGTGGCACACACTGGATATAAGGAGCATCTAACCCTTCTGCCCCCCAATTATATAAGAATCAAAGTTTTGTAAAATTATAAAGCTATTACTACTGATTTCAATAAATCAGTACAGTATATCCATTTTCAGTAAATTAATACTGTAGTTACATAAAACATTAGAAATACTATTATTAGGCAAGAAACAGTCATATGTAGGCACACAATGGATGAAACTAGTATCCAGCCACACCAACTATATGTCCTATGCACCAAATTCAGAAAATAATAGGAACTAAAGAGCTATGACAAAAATAAGGGGTGCTGGATATGAGAAGTGCCAAAGATAGGGGACATAATTGTACAATGTACATCCAAGAATAGCTTCTAAAGCATGAAACAGAAAACCTTTGGCACACATACTAAACAACCTTGTCCATTTTTTATTCTACTTTACAGCAGACTTGTCTTACTTCTCAGCTAAAGGAAGGTAAATCCAAGGTGCAATATCTTCAATATCTTCTGAAGAAATTTTCACAGATATATTCTGAAAATAAAAACAATTTGAAAACCCTCAAGACAAACAAGTTGACCAAATTTGAACCTAAAGACCTATACAAATGAGAAAGGGACTTTATAAACACCCTGTATACCAATCTATTTCAGTGAAAACGCAGCAAAAGGGTAAAATTCAATAACAATATAATAGAAGGCATATATTTAATGAATACTTACGCATATGATTCTACATGAGCACCATCAGTATATCTACAGAGTTTGAATCTGTCAGCAGCATTGTGGAACACATTTTGGAGCATGATGGGGGTTATTTTTGTAACTGCTGTTACGATACGAGCACGTAACTGTCCCAGCTTCATTCAGATGGCATTTTAAACACTGTCATCTTTCAACAAGATGGGGCATCTTGTCATTACACAAACATTGCTCAGGAGTACCTAATTGAATGATTTCCAAATTGGTGGATTGGATATGGAGGCAATAGGCCCTGGGTGGCTTGATCTCCTGACCTAACACCCTTGGATTTCTTTGCATGGGGCTTTATCAAATCAAACGTCTATCAAATGAGGGTTACAGATCTGCAAGATTTACATGCTCATATCATAACAGCAGTTACAAAAATAACCCCCTGTCATGCTCCAAAATGTGTTCCACAATGCTGCTGACAGATTCAAACTGTAGAGATACTGATAGTGCTCATGTAGAATCATATGCTTAAGTATTCATTAAATGTAGGCCCTATGCCTTCTATTAAATTGTTATTGAATTTTAAACTTTTTTGCTACATTTTCACTGAAAGAGGGACTTCATAAACACCCTGTATTACTTCAGTATACTTTACATTTCACTATTCCAACAGCTAAAACATCCTTAGCTACCTAATTAGCGGTGTACTGATTCCAAAATTTAGCCAATACTGATACCAATGCCAATCCTTTGCCAAGATTTAAAAAAATCAATTCCCTTCATAAATTTTACTAATCTATTGTGAAAATTTTCAATTTTCATATTTTTATATTTCAGATTTGTTTAAATTGCTTTTCCTTAGCACACTTTACAATATGAGGACTGATCAAAAAGTTCCAGGACAGATGTATTTATTGCAAACCTAAATGTCACATACCTAATCACGTGTCTCTTTCGAAGTAGTCTCCTTCTGATTGTAAACACTGATTCCAGCAGTCCAGCCATTTATTGGAGCACCTGTTATACTCTTCTTTTGGAATGTTCTTCAATTCTCATGTTGCATTTTGTTTGATCTCTGGTACTTCTTGAAATCTTTTTCCCTTAATGTTTTTCAGCTTGGGGAACAGAAGAAAGTCACAGGGTTCCAAATCCAGCAAATATGGTGGTTGGGGAACCAGTAGAATGTTGTACTTCATTAACAATTCCCTTATGGAGAGTGCAAAATGGGTATTGGATTTGTGGATGTTGCATCATGACCATGTGCCTTCTCACACAGCACTGTCCATTAGGGAATTCTTAATGAAGCACAACATTCCACTGGTTCTCCAACCACTGTATTTGCCAGATTTGGCACCCTGTGACTTTCGCCTGTTCCCCAAGCTGAAAAACATTAAGGGAAAAAGATTTCAAGAAGTACCAGAGATCAAACAAAATGCAACATGAGAATTGAAGAACATTCCAAAAGAAGAGTATAACAGGTGCTTTAATAAATGGCTGGACTGATGGAATCACTATTTACAATCAGAACGAGACTACTTTGAAGGAGACGAATGTGATTAGGTATGCAACATTTAGTTTTGTAATAAATACATCTGTCCCAGAACTTTTTCATCAAACCTTGTATATGGTACTAAAATTTGTTACTCATATAACATAGTTAAGATGATGTTAAATGATTTTATTACTCAGTAAAATGCTAAAATAATTTTATTTTAGTGTCTCAAACTGAATACCAGTATTTAAAGTACAGTAATTGATTTTTCGTATGTTGAAGGTATTTTCTCTCTTCAACAAGGTAAACAACAAAATTTTTCATTAAAAATCCAAGGCCCAGGTGGCCTATTTGAATAAAAAAATGGATATGCAATGTGGGTTTATAAAGTTATTAAAATACTTGCAATAAAGTCATCATCATAAGATGGTTTAACAAAATTATAAAATACAACTTAATATAGAATTATTATTAATATAGAGTTGGTTACAATAGTTTATAATAGCTAGAGATTAGCTAGTTAGAAAAAGTGTAAATTTATGGGTAACTTATTAAGCTTTGCCTTTCACATGAATGGAAAATACATTTTATACAATTATGCTTTGAAATTATTATAAATCATCATAAACTGTCTTTTTGTATGTTCAATTTTCTATAAATACAAATTTTACTTTATAATAAAAATTTTAAAATGTCAAAGAATCAGTAAGAGAATTGGCTAAATTTGGCTGATGCCAATGCTGATTAATCAGTTCACCACTATACCTAATAAAATTGCATGTAATACAAAGTTATAACAATTAGCTTTAAAAATGTATTAAAATAAAAATAACAATAAAAACTAAGGTAGCCTAAATTTAAACACCAAGTTCAAAAATGTACACATGGTTAACTAATTCCACAAAAGCAAGACAATAAAGCTTAAATAGCAAATTAAGATATCAGTTTTCATAGAAACTTTAGTATGAACTCCACTCCCCATCATTAATATTTTCATTAGCTAACTGTAAAAATTAGACTAGCATTTTAACCCTTCAACGCCGGAATTATTTGTAGAGTTAAATTATGAATGCGTGTATTTGAAACGTTACCAATATGTAGCAGTCGTCCTTTTAGGGTTAAAATTCATTTATTACTGCTCTTCACCACAATAAGAGAGCTGACAGTAAAAAAGTACATCACCTTCAATTTTAAAAATAACTTTCATGCTACCTATGAATTGCATGCTCTTTCAGAAAATGCATAAACTATATTGCTAAATGAAGTATTCAATATACTTAGGTAAAGTTTACAGCAATGGTGACAGTAATGATGTAAAGCTTAACAGACAGTTCACCTCAACCTTTGGTTAGCTCACATTAATTATACAAGCCAAACCACCACAACAATCATAAATGCTAAAACTTTCATCCATAATTTTTTTTTCAAACTTAGGCAGTGCCCACAACATGTTTATGCAATATATTCCTACACATTGTGATTATGATATTTATAATCCAGCATATCATCTTTAGTTTATCGAATGAAGCAAGCATTATAATGATGCTAACCAGGGATGGGAAACTGAATCAAACTGGAATCGATAAACTGATAAAACCAATATTATTTTATGAACTGAAATAAAAAAAAACTCGAACTGAAAAAAATCCTGACAACTAAAATCAAAATTTGAACTGAAAAACTAAGATCTGAATTTGAATAGATTAAAAATAACAGTTTTGTGGAGCATTTGGATTGCAAAAAAATAAAAATAATGTGAATTATTTTCCTATTTTTGTGACATCCATTTATCCTTTAATTCGATGTGGAATGGCTTTTAGTTCTGTTAGTGTGAAACAGCTTTTTTCTCTTTTCAGATTGATTTGAAATCTTCAAAGAAACAATTTGTTGCCGGAAAACATTGACAGTATTTTATTTGTTCATTCACTCTAATTTTAACATTAGATTTTACAAGGTATTTGTATTTTTAATATAATAAACAGAGGTGCATTTAATTGTTTTATTCCCCTTTCTAATACCATTATTTATATATTTTATACGTGTCATGTGCTTTAAAATTTAAAAAGTGTACAAATTAATACAAAATTAATCGAACTGAAAAATCTAAAACAAATAAAAAAATAAACTCAAATCAAAAAACACCTAAAAACTTAAATCTAAACTGAAATCAATATTTTTGCAAACTTAAACTGAAATAAAAAACTGGACTTAAAAATTTCTCAGTTTCCCATCCTTGATGCTAACACCACTACCAACAATTTTAAAAGAATCTTTTGTACAAGAAATTCTTGGAATCAAATTTGTATACAAAAACTATGAACCTTCAACAGTCTGGCAACCAAAGACACAAATTACATATGCAATTCTGTGTACAGCCAACAACAATGCAGATTTCAGATCAAGAGTTCTATCGTGATAACTGAATTAACAAACTATGAAGAAGAAACTACTATTTAAAAGTTAACTTATTACAGATTAATTTAATGAATGATAAAATATTTTGGAGAGAAAAAATATGACTAAACTGTCCATACTACAGCTAAATAGTTGAAATTTTTTCATGAATAGTAAGCAAGAGATCAATGAATAATAATGTCATATGACTGCGATTAATAACCAATTTTAATAAATCCTGAATGAAATTTTAAGAAGAAAGCATATTACAGGTCTACTGTAATTACTCATAGCTAACAGAAAAATTATTGAAATCTCCAGATGTTTCACAAGCTTTTACAGATGAATTATCAGGCTAAGGTGATATGCACAGCTCTATATCTGGAAATCTGAATGAAATTTGGTTAGATTTTAAAAAGTCTATTAAAAGAAACAATAGCTAGTTTTTAAGCTACTTATCTGATTGTATGATTTTATATAATGGTATGTGTGACCAACACTTTCCAACCTAGATTTGACTTCATGGTATCAAATAATTTTAGTCTAGGCTTAATGCTGCTACAAAGTTAACTCTGAACTTCATAAATGAATTTGGCTTTAAAAGACAAGTAACTCCAAACCACTTTAACATGGTCTGGGGTTGATAAATATGATAATGACATAAAACAGAGATCTCTATATATAATTAATTTATTTTTTTCTGTACCATGTTATAAATACAATATATGACAGCTTATAGTTAGATTATATACCAGTAGGAATACTATCAGGATAAGTGGTTAGAAACTGCAGAACTTCGACTCATGATTTCAAAAAATTTCTTCAAATTTTCTTTCAAAGAAAGAAGAGAAGATAAGTCTTAACCTACTGATGTAGGGGGAAAGATGAAAGTGTATGCTACATGCAAAAATTTCTCAAGGTCTGTATTGTATTTTCATACAAATTTATATCATGTGGCTTGATTGGTTGGAAACTGGACTCAGGCTACAAAAAACCTAGGTTTGATTCTCCTCACTGTTGTAGTTAGAGTTGGACCACCTTCTTTCTCTGTGATCATTTGGGATCATACAACACTGTGTGAGGAAACACAGGTTCTGGCTATTACTTTTTATCATACAGTTTTTTTTTATTTATTTAAATACATGACCACCACCCAAGATTATAAATTATCACATCATTTCTTCCATCACATATTTGGATTCATGCAGGACCATACTCCATTCTTTCACTAGCTACAAAACTGCATTTGTGATATAGCCTACTCATTGGTACCCTACTCTAAATACATGGGAAACAAAGCCACCTTAAAAATCCAACAGCTGAGAGGAGAGGTTAAGGAAAACACTTTGCATATGAGAGATGAAAAACTCAATCAGGAATGTTATCAACATCTCTTTTGAAGTTTTAGCAATACCAATTTTATTCAGCAAAATGAAAATAAGATAACTGTATTGACTCTTTACTTGTTCAAAGTCCAGAAAAAATTCTAATTCTTCCCTTTTTAGGAATTAAAGTCAGGTGAGGAGAACAAATTATTATTATTATTATGTTCCCCCCCATACAGCAATACTCTACCTCTGCCCAGGGTTGGCAATGGGAAACCTGCCCAGTAAAACCCATCAGCAAAAAACCAGTAAAACCCAGGTAAAACTGAGTTTTACTTAAATCTAAGTTTTTAAAATTTATTTTAGTTACTATACTAATTGTAATGCCAGTATGAAGGTACCCTAACTAATATGTCATACAGCAAATAAGAATATTTATTGTATTAAAGAAGAAAAATAAAGTCTAATTTGTATTAGACTCTCTAAAGTGCTTATGAATCCAAATTAGTTTCTCAGCTTTATTTTTACCCAACTTATTTCTAAATTTACTCCATACAGTGCCAAAAGCTGTGAGTATTCTTTCAATTGATCCAGAATTTGCTGGGCAAGAATGGAGAGAACTAAAGAAGGAACAGAATCCTTCTGACAAATTGGCATCCTTGATTTTACTTTTTTTAAATTCTAAAAACTTCCACCACCTTACTGCTGATGTGGTGTTAATTAATGAGTCAGTAAACACAAGTGAAGAAATAAGACTGATACTTCAACTTTAGTAAATGGTGTGTAGGTGGCATTGTCTCAACCAGAAAACTCAACATATAAAATTATAGTTCAATCAAAGTAATGGTTAAAAAATTATGACCCCCCCCCTGCCATTGCAGATACAACAATACCAGGAAAGTAATACAAGAAAAACTGGAGAGTTTCGATAGGGAAATACAAACCCTGATTTAGGGCTATACAGAGCAGCAAGAGGAAAAGGTGGTAGAAGTAATTTGTGATATAGCCTACTCATTGGTACCCTACTCTAAATACATGGGAAACAAAGCCACCTTAAAAATCCAACAGCTGAGAGGAGAGGTTAAGGAAAACACTTTGCATATGAGAGATGAAAAACTCAATCAGGAATGTTATCAATATCTCTTTTGAAGTTTTAGCAATACCAATTTTATTCAGCAAAATGAAAATAAGATAACTGTATTGACTCTTTACTTGTTCAAAGTCCAGAAAAAATTCTAATTCTTCCCTTTTTAGGAATTAAAGTCAGGTGAGGAGAACAAATTATTATTATTATTATGTTCCCCCCCATACAGCAATACTCTACCTCTGCCCAGGGTTGGCAATGGGAAACCTGCCCAGTAAAACCCATCAGCAAAAAACCAGTAAAACCCAGGTAAAACTGAGTTTTACTTAAATCTAAGTTTTTAAAATTTATTTTAGTTACTATACTAATTGTAATGCCAGTATGAAGGTACCCTAACTAATATGTCATACAGCAAATAAGAATATTTATTGTATTAAAGAAGAAAAATAAAGTCTAATTTGTATTTTTACCCAACTTATTTCTAAATTTACTCCATACAGTGCCAAAAGCTGTGAGTATTCTTTCAATTGATCCAGAATTTGCTGGGCAAGAATGGAGAGAACTAAAGAAGGAACAGAATCCTTCTGACAAATGGTGTGTAGGTGGCATTGTCTCAACCAGAAAACTCAACATATAAAATTATAGTTCAATCAAAGTAATGGTTAAAAAATTATGACCCCCCCCCTGCCATTGCAGATACAACAATACCAGGAAAGTAATACAAGAAAAACTGGAGAGTTTCGATAGGGAAATACAAACCCTGATTTAGGGCTATACAGAGCAGCAAGAGGAAAAGGTGGTAGAAGTAATAAAGGAAAATCCAAAATACTTTTATAGCTATGCAAAAAAGAAAAAAAAAATGTGTGCTACTATCACGCCCTTAAGGAAAGGAAATAATGAACTAACTGACAATCCAAAAGAAATATCTGTAACATTGAGAGCACAGTATGAATCAGTCTTCAGTACCCCGAAAACGTGACAAAGTGATACCTGACATAGATCAGTGGCGACTCGTGGGTTTTGGCCGCCCTGTGCGGTAGCCAAATTGGCCGCCCCCTTCCTTAAACGTAACATACCTTCCACTACAGCAAACACACGTATATAAAGGATTTACATTTTATTGATTGAGGAACAATGTAATAATGATGAAAATTGAAACCGTGATGATAGACAATAAAAAAAAAAATTTAATAATTCAATTTAAAACATAGAAAACAATATGGTATTTCGTACCATACCGTACTGTAATGCCAGCCTTGGCCAAAATTGGCCGCCCCCCAAAGTGGCCACCCTGTGCGGTCCGCACACCCCGCACACCCCACGCTACGCCACTGACATAGATGCATTCTTTGAAGAGAAATTGCAAGGTAATTTTATAACAGATTTTGATTTTACCCCAGAAAATATAACGCGAGCTATTGGACAAATGAAATCATATTCAGCTGCAAGTCTGGACAAATGGATCATCATACTGATTGAAACCTGTAAAAATTAAATAGCTACACCCTTATATACTGGATATGGAGAAGACCCCTAGAGATTGGAGAAATACTAAGCATCTTGAAAAGAGCAGACATTGTTCCTATATATAAAGGAGACAGATCTCAAGCAAAGAACTATAGACTAGTGTCATTGATGTGACATCTCACCAAAGTATTTGAAAGAATAGTTTGAGAGAAAATCTATGACTTCTTGGAGATGCTGGAAAGATTCACTGAAAATCAGCGTGGATTCTGATGAGGAAGATCATGCCTATCACAACTAATAGAACACTATAACAATATCCTAGATGCACTTGAAGGCAATGAAAACTATGATGTCATATACACAGATTTTGATAAAGTGTTTGACAAATTATGTGATTAGGGTATAATAGTATATAAAAGGAAGCACATGGGAATAACAGGCAAAGTGGGAAAATGGGTGTACAATTTCCTCAGAAAACATCTACAGGTCATAAAAATTCAAGGTATTGTATATGATCAGAATTGGAAGTACTACACAGGTCAGTACTACCACAAGGTACAGTACTGGCCCAACTCCTATTCATTATCATGCTAACAGACAGACAGTGAAGTAAACAGCAACAACATAGTAGCATCCCATGCAGATGATACAAAAAAAAAAAAAAGAAAAAAAAAAGTGGAAGCCTTGCAGAGGGAAGGGACAAAAAAAATACACTTGAACCCCATTAATTTGCACTCCTGTTATTTCATACTTCAGGTTAATTCATATATTTCTTTAAACCTTTAAAATATCTGAGGAATTTCAAACTTTTTGGTAGGTACCAATGTACAAATAATCTGATAGTTGTACGAATTATACCCATGTGGCCTATGGCAGCCAATTAGTATTTTTTTCTCCAACAAACTAAGAATTTCTAAATGGAATATATTTTTTAGCAATCAGGAGTGTGCTAGGAAAATATCAAATACCGTAGTTTAAAAACTTTGCAATTAATTCATACAGTACAATTTAGTTAGTGGACAGTAAATTTAAGAAATGCACCACACATTTGTATAAAATGTTAAAATACCCAATAAATTTTTTATACAAATATTTCAGTACTTTGTACAAAAGTTTGAAATATCCAACTAATTTCATAGTCTGGTTAATTCATACCTTCCAGATTATTCAACAAGGGTAGAGCCCCAAAAGTGTTGAATTAATGGAGTTTGAGTGTATACAAATGGTCAGAAGACATGACATTTAACACAGAAATTTCAGCTCTTGAGTATGGTAGAAATGAGGAACTTAGACAGCATATTATGTTCCAGATAGACAGGAAATTCAGAGAAGCACAAGAGAGATCAATTTGGGGGTTATAATGACTGATGATGCAAAATTTGAGAGAAAAAAACCACATAGTGATAAACAAAGCAAAAAGAGTTACAGGACATGTACTAAAAACCTTTAAAAAAGGGACAAGACAGTCATGATTCCCCTGCTGAAAACAGTGATCATACCAAAACTTGAATACTACTCAATCTTGATGTCCCCATATAAAAAGGAAGAAACTCAGACACATTTCACAGCTAAGATTGATGGCTGCAAAGAACTCAACTACTGGGAAAGACTACATAAACTAAATCTGTACTTCCTGGGAAGAAGAGGAGGTACACCATAATCTACATATGGAAAATCAAACTAAACCCAATTACCATCCAAACAATGCTGGAAAATAGGAAAGGTATAATGTATAGTGTTCCCAAATTAAAGGCCTGACAAAGGACCTCTTCAACACTGAAGGAAAATAGCTTGGTTGTCAGGGGACCAAGACTTTTTAACTTGCTTCCAAGGACTTCAGGAATGTTACAGGGATCAAAGTTGAAGTCTTCAAAAGTAGGCTAGATGCCTGGCTCAGGATGGTACCAAATGAGCCAGGTGTACCTGGCTATGCGTGGTGGAGCGCAAGAGAGCAACTCACTCATCCACCAAGGCAGGGCCACCAGCTTGACCTTCATGTGGACACCAACGCATGGAACTGCAACAAGGTTAATGAGGAAAGGCATGCACTCAGTTTCTGCTTTGTACCTACTACCAAAATCCTAAACTGATTATATCTTCAACTGGTGAAAAAAGATTGATTTACCACACCCTTCCATAGCAAGGGCATGAGCACCCCCAAAAGAAAATTTCTTAAGTATGAGTTTGATAGGAAATGCACAATACTTCCCACTCAAAAGGGTCCAAATTAAATTCTGGCAAAATATAGTAAGGGTAAGAGGTGTCAGTAAGAAGCCTTGCATCTTGCCTGCTCTACCTAGCCCTGCTGCCTGCTTGAGCAACCTACCCTGGGCAAACAAAGTGTGCGAGGCTCTGCAGTTGGTGAAATTTTGGATATACAGAAACCCCTCACCATTTGCAGACATTTCATTCGATGGAGATCCTGCAAACCACAAAATCCACAAACCGCAATACAAAGGTTCAATGAGGAAAAAAAAGGGGGGGGGGGGGGGGGGGGGGTATCTGCCTGGGGATCCCCAGACACAGTGCTAATTAACATTAGAAAATGGTTTTCTACCAATACTATATTACAGAAAATGTACCACCAGAGGGTTTGCAAGGGGTGACAAGTACTGTAGTAAGAGCACTGTCAAATTGGAAACAGATTCTAAGTGATCAGGGACAATTGCTCCCAGTTGTGGCTGTAAAGTTTTGGCGTTGCTCTGATATTCATCTTATTTTTGTTGTGGGTCATTCCATGTCAGTTCAATGGAATTTTGGGTCGAAAAAACGTGACCATCACCGATTTTTTTTTTTTTTTAAATTGGCACATTTATAGATCGCGGTGAGAAAACCAGAATGGCACTTGTTTCAACACTAGGTCATATGGTTCCGGAGATATGGCCATTTGAATTTTGTAAAAAAAGCTCAATTTCAAAGGTCACACCATATTTCAACATGAAATATCTCAGCTCCTATTGCACTTACAGAGACCATTTAAATACTATTTTAAAGCTTTTAAGCAGATCTACAACTTTGTTTCTATTCATATTTTACCTCGGTGGTCAAAAAAAAAAAGTTGATCTTATTTTTGACCTTTGACCTTGTGTAGGTCAATTGATGTCACAACTGATTTTTTTTCTCCTTTCACCCAATTTTGGGTACACATGTCTACCTTAACCTAACACAAGATTTTTAGTGTTGATTAAGTTAGTATAGATGCTACAGCCATTTCAGTGGACCATACCTACCTCCATTTTGACCAAGTACCTTTTTCCACCAAACTTTGGAACGCCATTTCTTTGGAACTGTTTGAGCTAGTGTTGAAAAAAGTACCATTAGATTTGTCTCACCGAGATCTATAATGTCTGCTATTTTTAAGACAATTTGCCTTTTAATATGTATATTAAAATAACCTATTCCTTTATTTTTACCAATTGAGTTATAAGAACCAATTCTTGTCGAGCTGGGTGAAACCATGAAATAAGAGGCATCAACATTTGTCTACTCACATCTGGCAAATGATAGAAGTCAATTACTTTGGCAGCAATTTCACTATTCAGGCATTTCCCCAAATGTGGATTAGGAGTTGAAAGCACTCCCTTCTCCCTCACCAAACTCTTTGCTTGCCAAGCCATGTAATCTGAGCACTTAAATTCTTCTCTGATCTTTACTTGTGTCCATCTTTTTGGTAGGATAGTAAGACTTGTCAGTTTTTCACTTCAACTTGTCACAATTAAATTTCTCTTTTAGTTGTTGAAGAATCTCCAGTTCTGTATCATCCGAGTCACTGCATAAAATTGGTTGTTTAGTTGCAAGTTCAAGCTTTCTTTTCACAACTACTACTACTACTTTCCTCAACTTTCTTAAATTTGCGTAACCAGTGCTGTCAGAGTGTTTACATGGTTTTATTGGGGTCTCATCAAGTGTGGCCAATGAAGCATTGAATTTACTAAGCTCATACTGCATTTCAACTACATCTCCAATGGTTTCTAGCTCAGATGGGGCACTTGATGAGGTAGATGGTGATTTTTCAAGTGGTTCACATTCAGGCACTGGGGATGGACGATTTGCTAGTATATTTTGACAGGTTGCACATGCTTTATGATTATTTGTTAGTTTCAATTCAGGATTTTGATCAATCAAATGTTTAGTCAATGCACAAATGCCTTTTTTCACTTTTACTTTGTTTTTTAAATGGGTCACAACAGAACCTGCCCATATTCAAGCTGCCGAAATCCATGTTTATCTAAAAAGAAAAAAAAACATATGTAGCTTAAAAGCCAAGGTTGGATTTAATTACACAAAATGGAAACAATTACATTTTTTTTTATTTTTCTTCGAATTAATTATAGTTAGTATTGTACTTCACAATTTCAAGATCAATTGTAATTACAATTAATTTTGTCTGAATCAATTACAATTACACAAATATAACTATCTATTCTATATATCTAAATATATATTTAAAATAAATATATATCTATAAAAATATATATCTATATCCAAGTATAACTAAATAAACTATCAAAGGTTTATTTTCATTGGATGATGTATGACTGCCAGATCTAGGGGTATAATTTTTAACAATTGACATTAATTGATCAATTACATCAGTTATAGCTCAAAAATCAATTACAATTACCTTTATTTTATTTTGAATCAATTACAATTAATGGAAATTAGGATCAATTAATTAAAAATACAATTATAATTATTCATTGTATCCAACCCTGTTAAAAGCTATTTTTGCTTAGATTGCACAAATAAAATTTGGGACCTACTGATCTTGTTTCAGAGGTCTACAGCAAGGAAAAATGTGCAGTTTGATTTACAGATTGGAATAAATACAGATGCCAAAAAAATTATTGCTCCAAGATTTAAATAAGCTTATTTTCACATGAGTACATACTGTTGTACACAATGAATAAATACACAAAGTTAAGTAATTCTATTAAAACCCATCTAACTCTTAAAACTTAACTTATTCTATAGGGTAGTACCTATAGCCTAGTATAAGGTACTTATATACGTACATGTACATAGCTTTACCTTTAAACAGGATAGCAGGTTCGAAGTTCTTCACACTTTTGAATGTCCATATAAATTAATTAATTATGTAATTTAAATTACCTATATTATATAATTCTCCGAAATATACAAAAAAAAAAAAAATTATAATAGGGCCAGATACTTTTTCGACCAAATAACTGGGTTGGGTTAGGTTAGATAATTACCGATTTTTTTGAAAATTAGCAGACATTATATATCTCAGTACGAAAAATCTAATGGTATTCTTCTCAACACACTAGCTCAAATAGTTCCAAAGATACGGTGCTCCAAAGTTTGGTGGAAAAAGGTACTTGGTCAAAATGGAGGTGGGTATGGTCCACTGAAATGGCTGTAGCGTCTATACTAACTAAATCAACACTAAAAATCTTGTTTTAGGTTAAGGTAGACATGTGTACCCAAAATTGGGTGAAAGGATAAAAAAATTGGTTGTGATATCAAATGACCTACACAAGGTCAAAGGTCAAAGATCAATTTATTTTTTTTACCACTGAGGTAAAATATGAAGAGAAATGAAGTTGTAGATCTGCTTAAAAGCTTTAAAACAGTGTTTAAATGGTCTCTGTAAGTGCAATAGGAGCCGAGATATTTCATGTTGAAATATGGTATGACCTTGGAAATTGACCTTTTTTTTTTTACAAAATTCGAAGGGCCATATCTCCGGAACCATATGACCTAGAGTGTTGAAACAAGTGTCATTCTGTTTTTCTCACAGAGATCTATAAGTGTGCCAATTTTCAGAAACATCAGTGATGGTCACATTTTTTTTTACGTTGAACTGACATGGAATGACCCTTGCGTGGAATATACCCATGCCTACTATAGTGTTTAACTACTGAACAATACTAGGAAAGAAATAATGAAAATAGTATTTTAGACCCAGATATTGTACGTAGTTTCAGTAATGACAGAAGGGTGTGTGTGTGTGTGTGTGTGTGTGTGTGTGTGTGTGTGTGTGTGTGTGTGTGTGTGTGTGTGTGTGCCCTAAGGTGCCTAGAAGTCCACAAATGGTCAGCTGAGTGAGGTTAGTTGCCATTTCACACCTTTGCAGCCACACGCATGAAATTTCATCTGGTCACACTAATCCATGGATATGCAAAATTTGCACCTGCAATCCATGAAAAGTCACAAATGTTCAACCACCAATAAGCAAAACCCACAAAGCATGAACCTGCAAATGGTAACTATATATATCCAGGTATTTATTTCAAATATTCATGAGAAATGGCCAACTTCCTGAAAAGAGCTGGGGAAATGCAAAATAGCCATGTTACAAATTTTAGTAAGGAGGAGGCTGAGTACCTGGAGAGAGGGGGAAAAGGCAAAATATCATCACCTCACAAATTTTAGCACATTCATTCATTCATGCATTTACTCATTCCTCTTGAAAGCTTTATAGACACACTACACCTAAGCCTTTTGTCAAGAATTTGTAGTCTAATTTAAGATTTAAACAGGCAGCAAATGAATCATGAGGCCTCTTCCTCCTCATCTTCTGATGATGATCTTGTGGAATTGCATTTGCATGAAAGTTGCCTTCCGATTGTACAAGAGGGCCTTTCAAGCTACTGGTGGCTACTGATAAAAGCCATGGTCATGATATTCATGGTCAGAAAGTTCACCAATGATGGCACTAATTTTTGTGGGAGTGAGCTTTATCCTGAACCAGTTAATTTTTGCTAATTCAGTAGGTAGCTTTACACTAAATTTTTTTTTTACTTTCCTTAGCACTGATGAGGCTGATTTTTGCTCCTGGGACAGCATTGTACAATTTTAAATAAAAAAAAAAACCCACACTGAAACACAATTTGCCCCAAATACAACAAAATATACTGGAACAAAGTGCACACTGTAAACTGCAATGGTGTGAAGATCCTGAGGAGGTAAGTTTTCTGGATGATGCAATATCCATCATCTGTGCACTAACTGTTAAATGGAAAGGTAAAATTTTGGCAATCTTTTGATAATAAAAAGATAGTTATGGTAGAGCCAAATGACAAATTAATGTTACTTTATTGCTTAAATAATTAATTTATATTAATACAGGCAGTCCTCAAATAGCGACATTAATGCATTCCTGGAAAATGCATTGTTATCCGAAACATCATTATCTGGATTATGTTTTCCCATAGGTTACATGTTATGTGGGGGGGTTATGTTCCTGGACTTTGAACATATATTTTTAAACCATTATTTACACAATAAATGAATTGTTTAAAAGCCTAGCATGAAATCTAACATTTAAGACATTTAATAGTAAAGAAAATAATATTTAATCTAGATTAAATCTTATTCTAATTATAATTTCTTATTTTTTCCTTCTCCTTATAAATCATAGCCACTGTCAAATGATTCAAGTTTAGCAACCTCAATATGTAC
This sequence comes from Bathynomus jamesi, assembly GCA_023014485.1. Taxonomy (NCBI): domain Eukaryota; kingdom Metazoa; phylum Arthropoda; class Malacostraca; order Isopoda; family Cirolanidae; genus Bathynomus; species Bathynomus jamesi. The sequence goes on from JAJOZX010002871.1 coordinate 125,417, forward strand.
CTCAACTGTACCTTTGCCTTTTCCCCACACTTTCCCCATCACTAATTCTCCTTTTTGGTGCCATGATATTAATCAAAAGTCAATATTTATAAAAACACAAAAACAATAAATATTTGTTATATAAACACTGGAATAATGCTTCCAAAATGGCGATGCTGGCTCAACTGGATGTTCTGGACTGTTGTTGCCAAATGAAGTTGCCAAAATTTGTGTGTAATGCTGCTACTTACTCCAATGAAATTCCTCAAACATCAGTATTGCAAGGAATGGGCATCAGTATCTGGGTTGGAGATTACAATGTATAAAGGTCATTATCGCAAAAATGTCATTATCTGAGGACTGCCTGTATATTTAAGGTTGAACTTGTGTAATAATCAGTGTTTATACAATTTTGAAATAATTATATTTATGACTAAAATAAAAAAGTAAATTATTTTATTCAGGAAAATCCAAATCCTAGTAAAACCAGGTAGATTCAGTTTTTGCTAACCCTGCCTCTGCCAGGTAGGGCACATGTTTCCTTTTTCTTTTATCTTTTTAGTTAGTTATGTTGAAAGCCTTCTTTGTCATCTACTCAAATATTTCAAAAACACTTTTAATTATTTTTAACTTTTTCTGTAAAATTAGCAATAATTCTTATTTACTCCAAATTTTAAGGGTTAAATTTTAAGACAATTTAAAGATTAAAGTTTGAAGAATTAGTGGCCTAGCAGCCTAATTAATTAGGTGACTAGCCTATCCTGTAACTGTGTACTGCACGAGTTATCCAGTCTACACACATTTGTGTTCTGACTTAATGCAATATAGTTTTATGTCTCAAGATATTTCAGCTGATATTAAGTAACTTTTTAAGACACACTCATTGAGTTTCAACATCTGTGCATGTAAATATTTAGCCTCACAGCAGCCCAACTTCAGAAACTCTAACTCCAAAAGTTATGTACAATTTTCAGCCCTAATTTACAATCATGGGCTTGTAACCCATACTTTATAAACTAGGTGTGTAAGCATGTGGGGTGCACACACACACATTTCTTGGTGTAATCAAGTTTTCTCTTGTAGGAAAACCAATTAAACTTCTAAATTTCACTCTTTGCCAGGAATCTATGAAAAGTAGCAGTTTAAACAAGAACTATGTTGGAATGACATCAGAGTCCACACCTATGTTGTGACCTTTACCTTTGATGCAAAAACCTGACTTTTGCTTGTGATGATCAGTGGTGGGCACCGTTAACCAAAAAGTTAACTTCGATAACGATAATCCATTAACCCCAATTTTTAACTCCGATAACGATAATCCAATAATTTTCCTACAAAGTTAACGGAAGTTAATGATAATCCATTAATGATAACTATTTCTTTACTAACATTTAAAAAAGTCAAGGAAAAAAGCTTTAAAACCCATAGAAAATGTTTATTTATGCAAAATCCAACAATAAATAGGTATTTAACTATTTTTATAAAGTTTTGCAACTTTTTGCTTAACTTTTTTTTTATTTTTAATAAAAAATGTACTGATTACATGTTTTGAAACCCTTGTAACCACTAACCATTAACTAAATTTTAATTTACCAGAGAATTATTATGGCGGGAACTGAAAGGTAAAATTAAATTTTAGGCACATTTATTAAAGACTATGACACAATGTGCTGGTTGCCCTTCAGAAAGACCAACTTCTCAAAGTTAGGCCCAACTGCCAGTCTTGACTTCTTGGGCCTCAGGATGTCCTTGCCGAGAGAGAAGAGCCGTTCCACTGCGGCAGAGGACGGAATTGGCAGACTGAAGTTATGGCAGTTTGAATTCATTCGCAGAGCGGTGATCTTCCGTGAATGACTCCTCGCAGTTAACGTGTTAATGGACTTTAACAGACTAAATATCTAGTTATTGGAAGTTAACTGGTCCAATAACGATAAATGGAAATTAACTTCCGTTAATAGTCCGTTAAAAAAAGTTAACTTCGTTAATTAACTGTTATCGGATTAATGCTTTAGTGCCCAACACTGGTGATGATACATATTTGTACATTTCAACCTCCAGTTGACCTTTGACATTCAATGCTGTAGGGGTTGTGAAGTTTCTCACAATCCCCCCTGATTTTCAAATCCCCCTTTTGGGGGGTTGTGGAGTTTTTCACAAAAACCCTACCCTAATTTTCAAGTCCTATCTGGCTCTTCTCAAGTTTCTCTCTCCCCACAGGAGTCTAGTTAATAAGCCTGTTAATGGTAAAAACAATGTGTGATAACATCCAGACTATTTGATCTTGAAGGGTTAAAAGGTTATGAAACCTGAATAGATGGGATTAATACAGACATGTCCTGTTGGAAGCCAAGGGAATTTGGAAAGCCTTTAAAGGTATGATGTTAAGTGCTCTAGCTTGTAATCCTTGGCCAGTGTACAATAGGAATAAAAACTTGTTCATAATCCTTATTCCTAGTTATTGTGGTGTTGTCATTTGTATTTCACCATCATTATCAATTATTATTATTAAAAGTAGACATATATATAGGTTGTTGAAACTGTGACTGAGTATAGATAGGTTTGCCACCCTGTCATGTAACTAGCTAGAGAACCAATTATTATTATAGGTCACCAGTCACATTATTCCAGAGTTAGGTTTTTGCCCATGCTTGTTTGGCACTGATCATAGGTTAACTCATGTGAGATAGGTTTGCCATAATTGTCAATGTTTATAGTTATTATTTTTTATGTTGGTTATTTATTATTTATGTGCTTTGATTTTATGAGTAAATTATGTTTTCCAGTGATCAATTATAAGTCATGATTCCAGTTAATGTTTGTGATTAATCACCTGTTATGTTATGTTATTATTGTGATTAATGGTGCCTGGTGCATGTAACTAATAATCTTGTGTTATCTAGGCAACCAGTTGGGATTCAACTCACATGGTACAGATTCATCAGGCTTGGATTGTGGATCCAATCCAGTGGGAGCTACGCAGTTTGTGTCAACCACTGTTGGCCACTGGGATCTGCCCTGGGATCTGCCCTGGAATCAGGCCAGTGACCCTAACCCTACTAACTAGACGGTGTATAAAGAAATTGAAACTCAGGTCATAAGGGGGGGTCAAGTTTGGAGGGTAGCTAGGCGGGGACAAGGGTTAACATTCTGTGCAAGTCTTTTTCGGTACTTGTCTCCCACTTGCTTTCTGTCCTTTCTGCCAAATCTCACTCACTAAGTGTTACTGGTTTTCCAAAGGTTTTGTTAATTGTGATTCATTGCCAGTCTTTTTGTTATGTTTATACTGTCACACTGAATAATTGTTTATTTCAGATATAATAAAGAGAAAAACAAACATAGTAGTTTACTTCTGTTAGGTCTAACTTTGAATTCCAGCCCTTTCTTGGACCCTGAGTGGTTGGTTCTCCTACTCATTGGAGAGTCAGATTTAGACACCTGAACTGGGGGAAGTCCTTTACAGTTAACATGCGAGTCAGACCTGAATAATCTTCTGGAAATAAACCACTGACAAGAGAGGCATTCCTAGATACCAGAGGAGATTACATCATTGCCCAGTCTCTTGACTATCCCGAACCCAGAAACGTGAACAGGTGCTGGGTGGTTTGACAATACAGATACTTGGGGACTGCAGCCACCGCAGCAATGCAATCAGCCAATTCTTGCTCATGAAATCTCATGACGGTCTACATGTGTGTGAAGTTTCATCAGTTTATGTTGAGTGATTAAATTTTATGGCATGGACAAAAAAAGTGTGAAGACAGACAAATGCAATCAGTATAGCCCCTCCAAACATTTTGGGGGGAAGCATAAGAATATATTTAAATACATGGAGAACCATCTTCAAAAACACTGGTAATTTTAAGGTGTTGAGGAGGAACAAAAAATCCTGTAATGAAACTAGTTTATATTAAATATTTCTACCAAACTTTTTAACTCTTTAGTAATCCTGTATAGCATAGGTTAGTTTGAAGCATTTTTGGTAGCAATTTCCAAACTGATATCATTTACTGTTTTTGATAGAGAGATTACTTCATTCATTCATATAGACCCAATATCAACATGGTATCAACTTAAAAATTAAAACTACTAACTTCAAATATATTTTCATTACCTTTTGATTTTAAAATTTACTAATACCAATCTACTATTCAGTCTTATGAACAGTCAGAATAAACTGCAAATATTGAGACAGTTTATAATGAGAGAGAAACAAACATTTGCCTTAGAGAGGCACAAACTTGAATGAAGCATTAAGGGATTAACTAGACATAATATAGCTTAGTGCAAACTTCAAAATCAAACCCTCACAAGATTAATTAATGCAGCATCTTGAAGGAGACTTCTCTGCAAGGTTTGCGCCTTTTCAATATGATGAGGTTCATTCTGGTTCAAAATAATAAATACAAACCCTGAAAGAAATATAAATTTTAACTAATACACAAACTTCAGTCTATTTGCATCAGTTCAAGACTTAAATAGTAAATAGCTATTTAGGCTAGACTAAGGACATACGGTAAGTCATTTTGGTATCAGACCAACTTAACCCCAGGGCTGTGGAGTCGGTGATAAAATTTGCCAACTCCAACTCTGACTCCAAAAATTTTAACATTCCAACTCCAGAAATCCGACTTGTATAATTACGACTCTGACTCCGATGGAATGTTAAGGCCAAATTGATTAAGATTAACTTCATTAGGCCAATGGAGATTCATAAACATGGCATTTCGTCACCACCACATGACTCATCAGGTTACTTAGTGGCTGTAACTATGCCTTAATGGCTTTTTTTCTCTTTATTCAAAAATTACAATAAATCCCAAAATACAAACTGATTGAAGCTTAAACAAAATAAGATTATTATTGGTTTAGCAAATTAATAAGATGTTTTTGTATTATTATAAACATCCATAACAAAATGTACTAACCTAAACTGAATTTTTAAATTTCCTTATTAATTATGTTAATTAATTAATTATAATCCTTATTAAATTATAAGCAACTATATTTATATATTATTTATATTTATTTATTTATATTTATATATTTATATATTATTTATATATTATATTATATATTAAAACATTAGGTTAAATCTATTTTATTCATAAAATTGAGCTAGGCCTAGGCCTAGGCTGCTATGGTTATAGTTGAAGGATTTGCACCGACAATGCACCGACTCCGACTCCATCCAACTATGCACTTCCAACTCCTACTCCACGACTCCGACTCCACAGCCCTGCTTAACCCAATCTTCAATCTTTCATGCATACCTACCTACACAGCTATTTCAAAATTTAAAATGTTTACCACCTTTAGACAAATAGATTAAACATTTTTTAAAGAAACCTCAGTGGATTAAAGTTATTTTAGTTAAATTGCATGGACAAACTTGCAATTTTGATTAATTTTTTATTAATTTAATGTGGTTAGTGAAATGGCTCAATTTAACTTACATTTTATTTTGGTTGTTTGAACCTTTTAAATAGACCTAATTTAAAATTTGAAATATTGTGGTTATTAATGTTAACACAATTCAGTGTAGCCTATATATATAGTAAATCTAGATGCCCAAATTAGACAGTTACTGTGGAACTTATCATAGTAAAAATTTAAAGGTTACTGATAATTACTTGATACCTACCGTACTAGTATATTTATATATAATTTTAAAAGGGTGAAAATGTGCAGGTGTAGCTATGTAATTGAAACAATCATTTATGAGGTTGGGGGCTGTCCTAGTGGGCATATTTAGGAAAGAATCTAGTGCTATAATTGCCAACAAATTTAAGTAGTTGTTGTTGGGGTGTACACAATAAGACCAATTTTGAAAATTTTTGTTGAATTAGTGAAGCACATAGTACCAGATCCTGCAAGAACTTTAAAATCTCCTGAAGTAGATTTTTTATGTATGTGAAAATCCTGTCAATTAACTAATAGTGAAAATTCATGCAATTCTTTTTTTAAAAACATTAATTTGCTGGAGGGGTCTTATTTCTTTGCTGCAGAAAATTTCTGCAGCAAAATTAGTATTAGTTACTTTCAATAATCAACACTGAATGCTGGGGAGTAGTTACAATACTTAAGTCCATTAAGCAATATCAAGTTAAACCAAGATTTCAAGAGTTTCAAGCTGGCATGGGACAATTACTTGGTCAATGTATTTAATTACAATTATTTTATAATTAATTACAATTAGTAAAGTACTGTATATTACGGCAGATTAGGTGACCTTTGTATAAGACGAGGCACAAGTTTCAGTCTAAATTTCATGATTTTAGTTCATACCTGTGGTATAAGATGACTCACCAAACTACCAGCAGACTATTGTCAGTAGTGGCAGTTTGTGGTAAGTTAAAGGTCAATGACCATATTGTTTGTGACATAGTCAACCTTGAGTCAGCTAGTGGGTATATTTCTTCAGTATACTGAAACCTCTGGATATTTGCCTGAATAAACCATTTAAAGATCATGTGTGAGAAGAGTGGAATAAATGGATGATTGATGGTGTGAAATCCTTTACAAAAGGTGAGGCTATGCATGCTGCACCACTTAATGTTTTGTGATTTCATAATCAAAGCATGATATAAAGTGAGAGTAGACTCATCAAATCCTTCAAAAAATGCAGTATCTCTAACACTATGGATGGTGTGGAGGACGATATGTTGTGGGACACCAATGACAAAGCCGAAGCTAGCACATCAGATTTGGACTGGGACCCTTACAACACTTCAGTAAACAATGTCACTCAAGATGTTTATGATGAATTCTTTGCTTCAGACAATGAAGATGGTGGATTTGAGGAATTTTAAATGAATGTGATGTTTTTTTTTAATTCTACAGTGCTTTTAATGTTTTAATATATAGATTTTAGTGAGAAGTAAACATTGTAAACACTGCATTTTTTTAAGGCAACTTTTTGTATCCTGGCATATAAGACAACCCCTGGTTTTAAGGTAGTTTTTTACTGCTTCAAGTGTCGTCTTAGACGCAGTAATATACGGCAATTACAATTACATTTACAAAAAATTGCATTTTTTCCATAAATATACACTATTTGATTTATGTCATGCTTTTCTACTGAGGTATTTCATTCCATTTCAGTTTTGGCCATCATCTTGAATGAAAACTATCATAGATAATATTAGGTTAATAATTTTTTTTTTTTAAATATTGCACAGAACTGTACTTTTCATTAATTGGACAATTGGGCAAATGTATGTGAGAGGGTCTAATATTTGAAACCAAAGATAAAGCAGGGGCATTCCAGGACAAATCACCCAAAAATTAAAACATTTGTTACCACTCCAACCCAGATTTTAATGAAAACTGACATATGGGGTTCTTCCAGGTGCTGATTTCACTGGTTCAAATAAAAAAGTTCTATGACCCATAGTTTTTGAGATATGGGCCCCCACTTTACCACCTAACTTTAATGGGCAATAACTCCCAAACATCTTGTTGTAGACCTATAAAACTATACATTTTTAGAATCAGCATGAAGAGATTTATTAAATGATACCACATTCAAATGTGTAGAACAATAATGAAAATTTCCCCCCCCTTTTTATTTTTGACCCCCACCCCCTCTAGAAAGTGATATCCAAAAAATTTTTTTTCATTTATTAAACTTCCATTAATTGTTAAAAGATACAAACAATAAAAAATGTGGGTATCGAGTTGCAAGATATTTTTAAAATTATTGAAAAAATATGTACATTGACATTTTTACACAGACTAAAATAGAGAACTACAAATGATATATTTACATCCTATGTATAACTCATATTCACACTCTCTCTCTCTCTCAAATGTTTGTTAATTATGCTTATTTTGAGTCAAATCATATCTTATTTTTGAGATTTACAATTGTGTATTTTTAGTAATGAAAAATGGTTAGATACTGTGATGATTGTTTAGAAAAACATACACAAGGATATAAGAACCATCAGCCAATCACTTTGTGATCAATGTAAATGGAAACTACAAAGGAATACTGTACTATGTAGCAACTGTAGAAAATTATTGACCCAGAGACGGGAGTTGCTATCAACATCACAAAGTGAAGAGCCTGATCACAAGCAGTCTTCTGAGAATGTTATTTCAGAAAGCGATGAATATGATCCAAGTATATATATCAAGTAATGCCAAAAAAGAGGTTTCTCAAGTTCTAGAAAGTCTAGCTGTGACTCCAGTGAAGAAGCGTAAGTATTTAATGATAGGTACCTACTTTTTATATTTATAATTTTTTTATTTATATTATTTACTTATAATGCATTTACTTTCAAGACAGTTTTTCAGCAGTTACTGAAAAACTTAATGAAATTAATATGTTGACATTAAATTTATCAAACTTATTAAACTTATGAAATTAATATGTTGACATATTAATTATTATTGTCCATATATATCAAATGGAGTCAAATATTTATTAATTCAAAAATTTCAGATGGTTTGGGTTCCTCAAGAAAAGAGCAAAAGCTATTCAAATAATAGAAAAAGCACGTCGTTCTTTAAAAGAAAAGCTAGAAACAAGTTTAGAAATTGAGATCCTAAGCCCATCAAAAGCTACAAAGTTCGATCATGAGGTATGAATTTTAAAATGATACGCTATTATTAAGTAGGAATATACCTAAACTAAAACAAGCATAAAAACAAAATGTAGGTATTCACCTTTGATAGTAGAAACTAGAAGCACAACTTCCTAAAGAGTGGAGATTAATGGGCCCATTAAATCATTTGGAATTCATTTGGTCACAAAATAATTTTTGGTTTAATTTGACTATCTCAAAGAATGCTCATTTTGTTACACTTGAAATCAATATTATAATCCAAAAAATTTAATATGCATGTGTAATGTTTTGTTTATAGCTATTATACACTCATGAATTTGTTTCAGGTCAATGATTCATCTCATGAATGAACTGGTTGAAGCTTTCCATTCTACTGACAGTTATGAGAGGAAACTCAAAATATTGACATTATCTCCATTTACCATATCAAAAACTATAAATTTATTTCAGACAACTGAATATTTAGTTAAGAAAAGCAGAAATATAAAACAAAGACTTGGAATTATTCCTGAAATTGAACCCATGTCAAAAGGAAAAGTAATAACTAAAGGTACCGGTACTAAAGATTCTGTACAAAAGATTCTGTACAAAAGACTGCCTGAGTATCAGAAATGAAAGTGGGTAATTAGGGTGGTCCACAGAATTGGGTAAAAAATCGAAGTTCAATTTTCTTTCCTCCCAGGCTATAATCTGGTTCCTTTTAGCTAAAAAATATTTCATGTAAAATTTAAGGCAGATCGAATAACTTTTAGGGGTGGCTCAAAGCTGTTTTTTGTATACCATTATGCCCTTTATTAATATAGTGAATAATTAAAAGAAACATTATTTACAGATACATTAACTAATGATTATTTTTCTTTCAGATAGATTTATTAAATTTACAGGTTTTGCAATGTCAAATAAACGTACATTTTACTTAATGAAAAAGTCAGAGGAAACAATCACTGGAGCCAAGCTGCCTTGCCATGGCCAGGTCCTCCGCATGTTCCTCCACCATCATCAAGTCTTGAAGAAGGAGATCAAACCTAGTTCAGAAGCTGTTTTTGAAGAATTGCGTCTCTTCTGGGAGAGAGCCCGAATCCCTACTCAAAGGAAAGACCACATTCTTCACAAAATTCAGGCTCTACACTTGGAGTGGAAAGTGATTAAGAAGAATGTTGGGAGGAAAAGCAACTCTCAGTTAGAAAAAGAGAAAACCTTTCAGGAAGAAATGGAGAACCTATTTGATGTCACCCATGCTGATGCCTTTACCTTAATCAAAAATGAAGAAGACCGGCAGTTCTTGATCCAACAAAGGAAAGCGGGACGAGTGGGATCAATGGTCTCTGCAGATATGGTGACTGACAAGGCAGAAAAGAGAGTTGCTGAGAAGCAAATGAAATTGGTAAATAGGAAGCGGAAAGCTGAAGAAGAAAAATATGCTGCTTCACAGGAAGTTATGCTAGATCAGGGAAGTTCTTCTTCTGAGTCTTTATGTGAGTCAGAAAGAGAAGATGAAGATTACCTTATTAATCCCCCATCTACCAGCGGACCAACTCCACCAAAGAAAAAGGCAGCAAAGAATATCATATCTCCTGAATTGGCTGCTGCTCTGGACAGGACTGGCATCAGTGACAGGAGGGCCACCTTTGTATTAGCTGAAACTGCATCTAGCCTTGGTCAAAATCTTTCAGAGGTGAACATCTCTCGTTCTTCAATCAAAAGGCACCGAGAGAGGCATCGAAGGCAAATAACCCATGCCATTAAAGCTAGCTTTAGTCCAAGTATTTTGATTGTCCACTGGGATGGGAAGTTGATCCCTAATCTACTTGCCAAGAATGAAAAGGTAGACAGACTCCCAGTCCTTGTCTCTTCAGTTGAATCAGGTGATTCAAAACTGCTTGGTGTTCCCAAACTACCAAGTGGAACAGGGGAAGCTCAATCAGCTGCAGTGTATAATCTTCTTTCTGAATGGAACATAGATAAGTCAATAATCAGAATGTTATCAGATACTACAGCATCAAATACAGGAACAAACAGGGGAGCATGCGTTCTTCTGGAACAGAAACTTGGTCAACCACTCTTCTATTTTGCCTGTAGGCATCATTACATGGAAGTCATGTATGGAGGAGTGTTTGAAGCAGTCCATGGTTCATCTTCTGCCCCTGAGCCACTTTTGTTCAAAAGGTTCCAATCTATGTGGGACTACATTGATTTAAAAACCTTCTCTACATCCAGGATGATGATGAGATGGAGCAAGTTGATCCTTTCAGAAATGAAATAATTGCCTTTGCCAAAGAACATCTGGCCACTGGAAATTTTCGAGATGACTATAAAGAGTTTTTGGAACTTTCTTTGATCTTTCTTGGTGAAAAAATTGAAAGTTACACATTCAAACGTCTTGCTGGCACGCACTATGCAAGGTGGATGGCTAAAGTTATCTATGCCATCAAAATGTGGCTTTTTCGAAATCAAATCACCCTGACTCCTCGAGAGAAGAAGGACCTGAAAACCCTTACCCTTTTTGGAGTCCTAATCTACTTAAAAAGCTGGATCACTGCTCCTATTCCATCACAAGTTCCGAAGAATGATCTGGATCTTATCCAAAAGTTAAAGGACTATCATGACCAGAAAGTGGCCAAAGCAGCTCTCAAGAAATTTGAAAACCACCTATGGTACTTATCAGAAGAGCTGGTGGCCCTTGCTTTCTTCGATCAAACTGTTGCACCAGACACCAAGGGAATCATGGTCCAGTGTATGAGGGAAAAGGAGGGGTCATTAGACTTCTCAAAGAGAAGAAGACTCAAGGAATGCAAAGCAACACTGAAATTAGAAACTCTTGCCACAAAGAACTCATTAAAGCTTCTTAAGGCCCTACCGATCAATATTAGTTTTCTTGATGATGACCCCAGCACCTGGGAGGAGAATGAAAACTTCCAAGAAGCTAAAAGAATCATAGGAAACATCAAAGTAGTTAATGATCATGCTGAAAGGGCAGTAGCTCTCATTCAGACCTTCAGCGGAACTCTGATGAAAGGAGATCAACTCCAGTTTCTCTTAAGTGTGGTGGATGAGCACCGAAAGAGGTTTCCTGATTCTAACCAGTCCACAATCTTAGCTGGGCAACAATGAGTGGCCTGGTCAGCCATGATACCCCCGCCAACAAGCGGATAATACCCATATATATGGGGGTGACCCAGAAGCCATGAATGTGGACTTCTGGGGGTAGTTGAGCCACCTCTAAATATTAACCGATTGAACCCAAATTTTGCTCAGAGAAGTTTTTTGGGAAAAGGAACCTAATGAAACCCTGGGAGGAAGAATTTAAAATACTTCCATTTTGTGGACCACCCTAGTGGGTATAAAGAATCTGTGCAGAAAAGACTGGTGTTAATGAATCTGAAAGAAGCTTTTAGTCTCGATAAAAAAATAATCCAGATAGTCCCCAAATTGGCTTCTCTAGTTTTGCCAGCCTCCGCCCCAGACATTGTGGTTTAGCTGGAGCTGCTGGTACCCATTCTGTGTGTGTATGTACATACCACCAGAATGCCAAAATACAAAGGGTTGGAATACACAACTCTTATGGAGAAAGCAGTGTGTGATGTCAACAACAGGAATTGCATGATGCAAATATGTAGTCTCTGTCCAAAAGAACAAGGTATTAAGAATTTTTTGCTCACTTTTCAAAGTGTTAACGATCCTGAATGTGAGGAAATAAAATATAAACAATGGGTTACTACAGATCGATGCAATATGGTTGAAAAAACAGAATCTGTAGATGATTTTATAAATTCATTAAGCACAAAAATTGTCAAATTGACACATCATCACTTTATAGCAAAGAATCAGAGTGCATTTCTAAAAAACTTGAAGAATAATTTAAATAGTCATACAGCTGTAGTTCTTGGTGACTTTTCAGAAAACTACTCATTTGCAGTACAGGATGCAGGCCAAGGTTTTCATTGGGAAAATACCCAATGCACAGTGGATCCCTTTGTATTATATTATAAGGAACCAGAAAGTAATGAAACAAAACATTCAAGTTATTGTTTTTATCTCCAAATACAAAACATAACACTACGATGGTTTACACTGTTTTAAATACATTCATACCTATTATTAGAAAATCCCACCTTCATATCAAAAAATTATATTTTACTGACGGATGTGCAGGACAATATAAAAATCGTTTCAACTTTGTTAACATTTGTAAACATGAAGATTTTGGGCTGGAATGTGAGTGGCATTTCTTTGCCACAAGCCATGGTAAGAGCGCTTGTGATGGGACTGGGGGTACAGTGAAAAGATGTTAGCCAGAATGAGTATGTAGAGAACATTCGCAAATCAAATGACACCAGAAGACGTTTGAATTTTGTTCAAACAATATAAGTGACAGCATAAATTTTTTTTTAATAAATTCTGAAGAAATTGAAGCTATGGAAAAATTTTTAAGTGACATGAAAAAAGTATGTGGCTAACAGGAACACAAAAATTCCACAGATTTGCACCTATTAATGCAAATAACATAAAAACATTTGAATTATCTAGATAGTGTTGAAGTTAATCCAAAAATAGGAGAGTACATAGTTTGTACTTACAATGATCAGAAATGGTTGGGATTTGTACATTCCTATAATGAGGAATTTGATGACTTTGAGGTTAGCTTTTTGCACCCATCAGGATATAGTGTTTACTATTACTTTCCACAAATTGGAGATACATGCCACATATCAAGAGATAAAATTTTAGGTTTATTAAGCACACCAACTTTAAAGCCAGGAACAATGCATAACGAAGCGTAACTGGCACCTCAGGGAAAGGGCATTACTTTTAAATCATGGAAAAACGTTTTCAATCGTTTCAAATACGTATTCCTTCATTTTCAGTCTTCAGATGACAAAAAACATTTTCAATCGTTTCAAATACGTATTCCTTCGATTTCAGACAACCAAAAACGTTTTCAGCAATTCTTATAAAACTTAAAGGTCAAATAAGAATCTATGGCATATCTATAGTACCTATAAGTAGGTAATAATGATACATTAAAAAAAATTTTATTTTGAGGATTTCGAATATTTGTCTTTTTAGGAAAAAAGCAAACCCCTAAGCTCATATTTTTTAAATGCAATTCATATTTCGCCTAAAACAACTATTTCAAAAAAATAAAAAATAAACTTCCAATACCGGTAGAATACCAGTATTTCAATACCAGGATTTGGCCCTAGTATATATATATATACACATTTAACTACAATGACCATGCAGTATATTAATGTATAGAAATGACGTAAGTATAGAGGAGCGTTCTGCACACGAGGAAGAGAAATAATGAACAAATGAAAAATGAGGTGACCACCCGGGAATCAAACCCAGGATATTCTGATTGCCGGTCAGATATGCAATCGGAAGATCCTGGGTTCGATTCCCGGGCGGTCACCTCATTTTTCATTTGTTCGTTATTTCTCTTCCTCGTGTGCAGAATGCTCCTCTATACTTATGTCATTTCTATACATTAATATGCCGCGTGGTCATTGCAGTTAAATGTACATATTCACGATTTGCGAGGGTGCCCTCTCAGGGCATTGGTTTCTGCCCTATGTATGAGAATTACGACTTCTGACTGCGTTTTTCAGGAGAGGTGGGCGGTGAGTCTTCAGATGATGGCGCAGAACTTGGTGCTTCAGATGTAGAAGAAAATTCCAGCTCAATATTTTCAAAAGTAATATTGGCTTGAGGTTGGTGCTGAGCTAGGCATCTTTCAGTTTGTTCCCGACACATGACAGAATGAGCCATTTTCTTGTCAACTCCTCCCATTACTCCCCTCCCTTTTTCTCGCTGAGCAATAAGGAAGGCTCGATCTTCTTCGATGGTCAAAAGTTCCATCGCTTTAGGGTGGGCAACATCGAAAAGATTTTCCAAATTATCACGGAACTCATCTTCTTTTTTCCGCTGGGTTTCCGTAGCACGAGCATGATTTTTCTGGAGAAGCTTCCAAGTAAGAAAAAGATCTACCACTTTTCGACCAATGCTCTTCTCTGTGGTGGTAGGTATCCGGGATTTCTCCCAGTAACCAATGACTGATGATGCCACCTCCTTCGCTGAGTCGTTCACTGTCTCCTTGTGCTCTATGTGAAAGTGAAAAAACAGGCGTAAAACGTCTCCAATTGAAGGAAGCCGTGCGCCCTTGATCTCGGGTATGGGATGGCCAATGAGCCAAATTTGACTCGCTGTGCGGGTAGTCACCATTGGGCCTAAGAAAAGAAAAGAAACGTATATTAAATTAAAATAGAATCAAAGCATTAATTTTTTTCGTATTATGATTCCATTTTTAAAGATCTCATTTATATTGTAATATATATATATATATATATATATATATATATATATATATATATATATATATATATATACAAGGCCATCGAGAGCCATTAACGGGCCCCAGGGCTAGCAAACATTATGGGCCCCCACACCAAGTGTCAAGGCATTATATATATGCAATAAATCTAATATATATATATGTATAACTTTAATAATATAATATTTAACTTTATAAAAATTAAGTAATTCAATAGTTCAAGTGTTTCAAACCTCTTCGTGCAACACCCAAAACACAAGTGAGAGATTTGGTTAAATATTTCTCAAGTTTATTGACCTTGGCTACTTTCAATCATACCACAAAGCGTGAGAACGGAAGCTACATTTGAAAAAATGTGTCAGATTGATGAATTTTAGTGTTGACTTTTAGGATACTCAGATATTACATGTAAGATATTACATGTAAGGAGCTCTGAATAAAAAAAATGTCACAATTTCTTAATGATTATTATGATCCTTATTTATTTTTTTATGATTTTTTTTATTCTCCTGCGGGCCGGGCCCCCAGACACCCAGGCCCCAGGGCACTGGACCCCCCTGACCCCTCCCCTCTCGATGGCCCTGTATATATATTTATATACTCGTATATATATTATCATAGGAAATCAAATTCAGTTCCAAATTTATATAATTTAAACATCAAACTATGCCAACAATTAATGAAACTTTTCTAGAACAATTTCCAATAATAATATAATCAATGTATCAAAATAAAAAATATTACCTTAGATATCTTAAAAGAATCGGGAGAGAACTTCTAAGCGTTGTTTTCAGTCAGGCAGTCGTATGCAAAATGAACTTGAAGCACCAAAAGCTGATCAGAACAATGTGAGGGTGCTGCAGTGGCCTAGCCAGTCACCTGATTTGAATCCGATTGAGAACTTGTGGCGAATATTAAAAAAGCAGATTCATTTGAGGAACCCGAGGAACATCGCCGATTTGAAGGTTATTTGCAAAGAAGAGTGGGCTAAAATTCTGACAGAAAGTTGCAAAGCACTAGTAGGAACCTACGGAAAATGTCTACAAGCAGTTATTGCCAACAATGGTTACGCAACTAAATATTAAGTTATGAAAATTAATTTGTACGAATACTTTTTTCCCCACCTAATTTCGTAAATTTAATTTGTCAAGTTATTTATTCGTAATTTTGGTTTGTTCGTTTAATACATATTAATTGTATGCCAATAGCCATCTTTTGTTCAACTTTGAAGTAATTCATTTGATTGTAAGTTTATTGAAAAACAATTTTGCAGGTGTACGAATACTTATTTCCCCCCACTGTATGTACCCATGTGAAAATAAGCTTATTTAAACCTTGGAGCAAGGATTTTTTTGGCATCTGTATTTATTCCAATCTGTAAATCAAACTGCACATTTTTTCTTGTTGTAGACCTCTGAAACAAGATCAGTAGGTCCCAAATTTTATTTGTGCCATCTAAGCAAAAATAGCTTTTAACAGGGTTGGATACAATGAATAATTGTATTTTTAATTAATTGATCCTAATTTCCATTAATTGTAAATGATTCAAAATAAAGTAAAAATAAAGGTAATTGTAATTGATTTTTGAGCTATAACTGATGTAATTGATCAATTAATGTCAATTGTTAAAAATTATACCCCTAGATCTGGCAGTCATACATCATCCAATGAAAATAAACCTTTGATAGTTTATTTAGTTATACTTAGATATAGATATATATTTTTATAGATATATATTTATTTTAAATATGTACAGGGCTATTCAAAATGATTCACCTGATTTCAAATGAGAATATTTTTTAATGTTACAAATAGTGTGATTTGTGATACATCAACCAAAAGAAAAACTGTCCAAATTTTGTCTCTCACCTCATAAATGCTCTATGTGACTTCCCCTAGTTACACGAGCAACGTCGACACGATAGTCGAATTCCTCCCATACTCACTCTAGCATGTCCGTTGTCACTGACTCTACGGCAGTAACAATGCGAGTTCGGAGCTCATCCAAAGATGTGGGCAACGGTGGCACGTACACAGTATCCTTAACATACCCCCAAAGGAAGAAGTAACGTCAATGAAACTCACGCTGCACTGTGACTACCGATTTACAGCTCGAAAACTGCAACACACAAAATGCCTTCTGCTGTGCGGACGCCATTTTCACACTGACTGTTTGTTGCTAGGCTAGGCCACGGCGTGACTTTGAAGCCCTCTCGCGGTGATCTTGTAAAACTCGGAGATTTCCTCTTTCATGTGGTGTATGCCCAGTTGATGCACAGTTGATAGGTACAGAAGTATTCTCAGTTGAAATCGGATGAATCATTTTGAATAGCCCTGTATTTAGATATATAGAATAGATAGTTATATTTGTGTAATTGTAATTGATTCAGACAAAATTAATTATAATTGATCTTGAAATTGTGAAGTACAAACTGTAATTTGAAGAAAAATAAAAAAAATTGTAATTGTTTCCATTTTGTGTAATTGAACCCAACCCTGGCTTTTAAGCTACATATATATTTTTTTTCTTTTTAGATAAACATGGATTTCAGCAGTTTGAATATGGGCAGGTTCTGTTGTGACCCATTTAAAAAAAACAAAGGAAAAGTGAAAAAAGGCATTCGTGCATTGACTAAAAATTTGATTAATCAAAATCCTGAATTGAAACTAACAAATAATCATAAAGCATGTGCAATAGGGTGGCTCATTTTTACACTTTTTTCGATATTTGATTGGGGATAGTGCAGAAAAGTTGCGATTTGGAGAGAAAATAAAGTGTGTAAAATTTTTTTGATCTACGTCAATACCTTCCGGTGGCGGCGAGTCCTTAAAAATCGAAAAATAGGCCTAAAAACACAAAATTTTTATATAATTTTATATAATTTTTATATAATGTTCATTGTTCAATGACTGCTATTAATTTATTGAAGCCTATAATAGTGTTCTCAGGGTTGTTTGCACAGAAATATACCAGAATTAACATTTGTATAACATCTTGTTAAAACTTGCTTTAAATCAATATTTTGGATATTTTAACGGCTAAGACGCCACCGGAAGTTATTAACAGATTGTGCTGAAATTTTTATTGTTTATTTTGTAAGTCTTTAAAACCATTTTCCAATCTACCCTGTTAGGCCTATTTTTCGATTTTTAAGGACTCACCGCCACCGGAAGGTATTGACGTAGATCAAAAAAATTTTACACACTTTATTTTCTCTCCAAATCACAACTTTTCCGCACTACCCCCAATCAAATATCGAAAAAAGTGTAAAAATGAGCCACCCTAATGTGCAACCTGTCAAAATATAGTAGTAAATCTTCCATCCCCAATGCCTGAATGTGAACCACTTGAAAAATCACCATCCACCTCATCAAGTGCCCCATCTGAGCTAGTAACCATTGGAGATGTAGTTGAAATGCAGTATGAGCTTAGTAAATTCAATGCTTCATTGGCCACACTTGATGAGACCCCAATAAAACCATGTAAACTCTCTGACAGCGTTGGTTATGCAAAGAGAAAATTGAGGAAAATAGTAGTAGTTGTGAAAAGAAAGCTTGAACTTACAACTAAACAACCAATTTCATGCAGTGACTCAGATGATACAGAACTGGAGATTCTTCAACAACTAAGAGAGAAATTTAATCAAGTGACAAGTCAAAGTGAAAAACTCACAATTCTTACTATCCACCAAAAAGATGGACACAAGTAAAGATCAGAGAAGAATTTAAGTGCTCAGATTACATGGCTAGGTAAGCAAAGAGTTTGGTGAGGGAGAAGGGAGTGCTTTCAACTCCTAATCCGCGTTTGGGGAAATGCCTGAATAGTGAAACTGCTGCCAAAGTAATTGACTTCTATCATTTGCCAGATGTGAGTAGACAAATGTCAGGGTTGAAAGACTATGTTTCTGTAAAAGGAGCTGATGGTAGGCGGGAAAGAAAACAAAAATTGATAATTTATGCAACCTAAAAGAAGCATTTGAACTTTTTAAAACAAACCATCCAACAATTAAAATAGGATTTTCAAAATTTGTAGAGCTTCAGCCAAAAGAATGTGTTGCCAGGTGCCAGTGGAACACATTCTGTCTGCATTTGCACTAAGCACCAGAATATAAATACTTTATTATTATTATAAATGTAACAATAGCAGCTTCCATAAAATATATTGTAAATACTTAATAACTGCCTCTTTTAAATATAAAGTTATGTTGATACCTCTTTTTTCATGGTTTCACCCAGCTTGACAAGAATCAGTTCTTATAACTCAATTGGTAAAAATAAAGGAATAGGTTATTTTAATATACATATTAAAAGGCAAATTGTCTTAAAAATAGCAGACATTATAGATCTCAGTGAGACAAATCTAATGGTACTTTTCTCAACACTCTAGCTCAAACAGTTCCAAAGAAACGGTGCTCCAAAGTTTGGTGGAAAAAGGTACTTGGCCAAAATGGAGGTAGGTATGGTTCACTGAAATGGCTGTAGCGTCTATACTAACTTAATCAACACTAAAAATCTTGTTCTAGGTTAAGGTAGACATGTGTACCCAAAATTGGGTGAAAGAAGAAAAAATTTGGTTATGACATCAAATGACCTACACAAGGTCAAAGGTCAAATATCAACTTTTTTTTATCACTGAGGTAAAATATGAATAGAAACAAAGTTGTAGATCTGCTTAAAAGCTTTAAAATGGTGCTTAAATGGTCTCTGTAAGTGCAATAGGAGCTGAGATATTTCATGCTGAAATATGGTATGACCTTCGAAATTGACCTTTTTTTTTACAAAATTTGAATGGCCATATCTCCGGAACCATATGACCTAGTGTTGAAACAAGTGCCATTCTGTTTTCCTCACTGAGATCTATAAGTGTGCCAATTTTCAGAAAAATCAGTGATGGTCACATTTTTTCGACCTAAAATTCCATTGAACTGACATGGAATGACCCATGTGTCAAGTTTGTAATGTTTTGAAAATAAAGGAAAAAAATGAGAAAAAAGAATGGAAAGCAAGTGCAGGGGTCTAGCAATATTTTACTCTTTTTAAAAAATTTAACACCTAGACATTTTTATAAAAAGCTCTGATTATATTAATAGAACTGTAATCATTAAGGATGGACAGATGTTTTGGTACTTACGTATTAACAGGGGGCCACCACATACTGATGATTGGTTAGGTTAAGTTGTAATATTTTCATTAGTTGAAAATTTCTAATACATCATATTTTTTTAAATAGCAAGATTTTTAAAAATATTTACAATGATTAATACATGTTACACATTAGAAACAACAACTCCGCCTGGGAATGGACAAGCCAGCCCAAGTCTCAGCCAGTTCCAAGCCCGGAGAAAGGAGGAGGGTTGGTGGCAGGAAGGGCATCTGGCCGTAAAACTTTTGCCAAAACCTTATGAATGCAGATCCATTATAATAAGAGGAACAACAAAAGTAACGGAAATCTCCAAGAAGCCACAGGAAAAGAGATTGAGATGGTATGGGCATTGGGCATGTCCAGAGGAGGGAGGAGAAATATGTGGGATGACGGATGCTGAGGATGGAAATTCCAGACACGAGAAGAAGAGGTAGACCTAAGATGAGGTGGTGGGATAGACTGAAGAAAGATAGTGATAAGGGACTGGAGGAAGAGGGGGCTCAAGACAGAAGTGAATGAAGAAGGATCTGCAACAGCGACCCCACATAGAAGTGGGCTAATAAGGCTGCGGAAGAAGAAGACACATTAGAAACAACATTTGTTAGCATTAAGAATGGAATTGAATGGATCATGATCATGTACCAACTGTCACCACATAAATTCAGCAAGATATGACTCTCAATGCTTTTTATTTCTACACTTAGCTGATCCCCAGAGCCTTTCGATCTCTTGTGTGTGAGTACCAGTTTCCAGGTTGATGAAATTGTACTTGTGGTTAACTTTAAATAAAGTGTTGAAATCTTGACTCTGCTAGATGTTCCACTATGTATGACAGCCATGAGTCTGAGTAAATTATCAATCCCTGAGTAATATTGTTTTTTATAGCCTCCATTAGGGTGGAAGCAGTACAATCAAGAACTTGAAGTAGAAAGCATTTCTTAGTTTGATGACTTCCCCATCATTATTATGATGTATTAGAAATTTTCAACTAACGAACCAATCATCAATATGTGGTGGCCCCCTGTTAATACATAAGTAACAATGTTTTATTTATTCTTGTCATCAGTATTGTGTTGATTTAATATAAAAAGTGTTTGCTGGACTGGTTTAGGGGTGCGCCCTGGAGAGCTTTCCATTTTTTTGTATATAAAATATTACGGTATTTGTAATGTGTTATCATATTATGGCAGATTTTCATACAGGTGTTAATTTTCTAATGTCTTGGCCTATATCCAGCATATCTGGCCGGATATGACCCATATCCTGCCAGATACCAGATGGATATTTCGCAATATCCAGTGCACCCCTATAAAGGAAAAGATTCAAAACTAATGATCATCCCTACATTTTATTTATTTTATTTGTAGCCTCAATTTTATGTACCTAAAACGAAAAATTGCTAAATATTTTAAGTTATTCTTAAAAAAAAAATTAAAAAAAAAAAAGAAATTTTGTCTTTACAATATGTAGTTTTGACAATTCTAAGACACTTTTCTTCTATGACATTTTTGTCATAAATTACGTATAAGCGAGATATTTAACATTTTACTTTGTTTGACATTTCTTTTTATTTATTTTTTTAATTGAATGCCCAGGTAGGTCAATTGAATGCCCTTGATGATTGGTAAGGTTGAGTCTTGATATTTTCATTAAAGCTAACGAAAATATCACAACTTAACCTAACCAATCATCAAGAGCCTTCAGTTTACCTAACTGGGCATTCAATTGACCAAACTGGGTACTAATTAAAAAAAAAAATAGAAACAAATGTCAAAGTCAAATGTAAAATGTTAAATATCTCACTTATACATAATTTACGACAAAAATGACATAGAAGAAAAGTGTCTTAGAATTGTCAAAACTACCTATTGTAAAGACAAAATTCCTAAGATTCCGTAATTGTACGGAACTGCAATATATTAACCTTACATCAATACCCTGATGTTTTATGCCCTGTTAATAGGGTGGCCAGACGTCCGGCTTTAGGCACACAGTCCGCCTTTTGAGCACTCTGTCCTTAGGGTGGCCATTTCCAAATTTCCAAAAAGAAGGACACTGCGTATGTAGCAGTATGTTACCATATATATATATATATAATATGTTAACGTATGGCCATATATGCAGTGTCCTCCTTTTTAAATGGCCACCCTATGTGTTAATCTAAAGTTTTCACTTATAAATTTAGGCGTAAGACGTATCCATTGCAAGACAAAAAAATAACATTCTAGGTTAATATTCATTTTTTGACCCAGTCACACCCAGCTATAACAGCAATATATATTGAATAACCAATCAAAACTGAATAAGAAAATATATATATTATCGGTTAATATGAGTTTTATCGTACTCAGAATATCAAAAGCAAATATAATTATAAAATATTAAAGCATAATTTTCTCATCATTTTCATATAAGTCACTATGCTCGCAGATGCGTACTTAACAAATTATGTACATTTGAATATTATGACATTTTTGCATTTTTTTTCCCGCCCTTCCAATATTTGATTGGTGACATCATGAGAACATGATATATGAGCTAGACTTTTTAAGTTCTTAGGCCTTTTAAGTTGCTAGTCTACTTCTGTTAGTTTTTGATAGATGTTTGTGGCGATGACATGTAAATGGTGCGAATATTATTTTGAGGATTTAATATACGAAGTGCATTCTAATGACTTCCGAGCAATAGAAATATTGAATATGTTATTATATTATCATTTGTATAATTTAGGTCTCGGGGGTACGGGGGCAGAGCCCCCGTAAAGATCACACATCACAAATTGATCGGTATAGGGTTTTATATTTTTTATTTTTGAATTTCCGACACTAAAATATTGTTCAATCGATCAATTTGTGATGCGTGATCTTTATGGGGGCTCTGCTCCCATACCCCCGAGACCTAAATTATACAAATGATAATGTAATAACATATTCATGTTAGGTAAGGTTAGGTTAGGTTAATTAATACCAAAATACATTTTCCTAGTAATATTTGAGGTTTTGCTTAGATTTTTACCTCCATTTCCCTTGAAAATAGGCCAAACTTCAAAGTACTATAGCTTTGTTGGATCTCATTTCCGATGGAAATGGAGGTCATATTTGAACAAATCACATCAAATACTACTAGAAAAATGTATTTTGGCGTGTAAAATGACTGAGTTACTTAAAACACATAATTACCATATTATCTTATGCAAATTTATATAAAATGTACCTTTTTAAAAAAAATATTTTCTACTTTCTAATATGTATGTAGCTATATAAATTTCGGTAGATTTGTTTTTTGGCTACCTTTTTTAGACTTTTTTGGAGATTTTTCTTGGCTACTTTTTCTTACTTTTGCCTACTTCTTTCTGTTTTTTGTTAGTATGGTGATTTTCGTTCTACTGTTATGACGTGTCAATCTTGTGAACTTTATTTTGAAGACCTAATCCGCCTTGTTGGCCTCAATGAAGATAAAAGTTTAGATGTTTTTCCCAATCACGGCATAATTCCAACATCCGTGATTTGCCCTAAATGTAATACTGCCTGTATTTTAAGACAAGACTCGAAGGTGTTTAGGTGCTGTAAAAAAAATCCAAAAAATAAGCGTGTGTGTGGATTTACTGTTTCTATCTTTAAGAGCACATGGCTGGAACATTGCAACTTCTCAGTGAATAAAAACCTCCAGTTCATAAATATTTATTTGCGAAAATATTTTTCACAACATTATGCCGAGAAAGTTATAAAACTAGGCAGTGAGTCCATTGTTAACTGGAAATCTTTTTGGGTGGTTAGGTTAAGTTAGGTTAAGTTTAGCACGAATGCAAACTTTTCTGGTCGATTTTGAGGTGTTTTGCATGAATCTGCCATCCGTTTCCTGTGCAAATGCGTAGTTTTCGAGATGACGATATCTCGAAAACTACGCATTTGCACAGGAAACGGATGGCAGATTCGTGCAGAGCACCTCAAAATTGACCAGAAAAGTTTGCTCTCATTATAAAAAGAGACTGGGTCAAAAAACGAATAATTACCACATTCTAGCTTAGTCTAAGATATGGACAGATTAACTCACTCCTCAGCTCTAAATCCAGTTTGAATTTATGGTCACTACTACCAACAGCTCTGGGAAGAAAACAAAGGTCTAGGTTAACCACTAAGAATAACGTAAGAAATATGCCGAAGCATTGTGCTGAGCTATCAAATTTCATTTTTTAACCTAAGGCCCGAAGATCCGTGGTAAAGATTAAACTCCAAGGATTGCAACAATCACAGATCAGACTTTTAAACAGTAGTGATTTGGTGTTCGAATCTTTCACCTAACACCAAAAAGCGTTCTCGAATGTTATGTCTTACCTTCCCACAGCCATAGTCGATATATACATAGTCTCACAGTTTACTCTTATGAAAATACCCATACTTTTAACCCCCATTGAATAGCCAAATAGGTATGTGTGTTTTTAAAATGAGGGTGAATCAGGCAAATTTTATTAAGTTATTTCAATGTACAACATTTATTTTTATAAAATTATGGGTATTATTCTACTATTACACCCGTCTAACGTCCAGCAATTATTATA